>CM077163.1:122477139-122738270 GCA_039583875.1 Platanthera guangdongensis
CATAATAAGCCGAGGGCGCTAAACTTTTAAACGCGCCATTTTCCTTGATCAATTAATCCGAGCGGCGTTTATTTTCCTTGATAGAGAGCTGAATTCCCGCGGCTTGCTCATACATAAACTGTGACCGCTAAGCCGCGCGCCACCTGTCGCAGTCGGCAAACATCCATCACATTGAAATATTAGATTGCGGCTAGGGCAAACTCTGAAGCGAATTGCCCATTTGATTAAAGAACAGAAATAGAGAAATAAGCTTCGCTTCCGATAATACAGACCGATATAGCCATATGGGAGCCGGGAACTCTTGTGACGATAGTTCGCTGATTTAGCTGATATAATTAATACCATAAGCCGGCAGATCAATGCCAGGAATTAAGTGCCAGACGCAGGTCGGGCGACCTCTTTGTCATATGAATAACAAACCGGCAATTGATATACATAAGCCGAATAAGATACTGAATAGCGGATAGGCGGACGTAAGTCGGCCGAGTTCCAAAATAGATTAATGATAATCCGGCCGGTAAGAACAGGGAAGTTAAAAAACTTAAGCCGGAATATGAAACCGGGCGGCTTGTGTAAATAATTATAAAACCTGCACAGGCCGCTAAATAAACCGCGAGACAGCGGATAGGCGCGTGTTGTCCTGCAAAAATAGGTGAAGACATGCACTTATATGTCAATGTGGGCAGGTGCGTGTAGCATTGCTTTCCACACAAAGAACACATAAGCGGAATCGAAATTCTTAAATTCCATGACCAATGTCAAGCGGGACAAGTACGCAACGTCTGCGACTGAGGTCAAGCAGGACAAGTACGTAATGTCTGCGACCGAGGTCAAGCGGGACAAGTACGTAAAGCCTGTCTGTGACTGAAGTCATGCGTGACGGGTACGCAAAGCCTGTCTGTGACTGAAGGTCAAGTGGAAAACCCACTACACATCTGCTACTGAAGTCGACCACGATGTGGAGGGCTAAGAATTCGAAAGGGGCTCTTGCCCTACATGCATGCATATTAGCATAAAGAGTAAAGCTAAAAATAAGCTTCAAATGAAAAAGTAACATTTGCATGATGTTAAGGAAGTGATAAAGGATATATATCTGTAGCTTTATCATGCCTTATAGAAAGAGAGAGAGAGAGAGAGAGATGTTATGTATTATTCTGAACATAAGCACTTTTCATTATAGAAAGAAAGAGGAATCATTGCTTGAATTATTGAGCAAGAAACGGAAGATTGCCTTAGAGAGTAACTAAATGAAAAATTCCTGCAGCTTTCCAGCTCTTACAAGTTGATTAGCCAATTCTCTGAGAGCTATGCAATCTTCTGTTAGATGACCAATATCTCTATGATACTTGCAAAAAAGCTGCTCGTGCCGATACTTGATTTTGGATTTCATACGCCGAGGCTTCTTGAACTCAGGCATTTCCTGAATGATTATCAAAAGATCTTCCATAGGATTTTGAACTTAACACACTTACCTGAATCTTTTTCATACTTTGGAATTGATCCTGAGAATATAAGGAGACTTGCAGTATTCAATTGCAAAAATTTCTTGTGAAAGAAGTGAGATTGCTGTTGACCAGAAGTCTCTTGAGATTGTTTAGCCATTTGATCAGAAATGAAACATAATCTTTATTTGCCTCTTCGCCCATTATGAAGTATTAACTATATCAATACAGATCTCCGAAGCTTTTGTGGATATCTTGTGGTGAGCTTGAATTTCAGTGGGCCTTCTTGAAGGGCATTTATGAAAGCATGCAAGCAATAGTGTTGATGACCCTACAAATATCTAGAACCTCCTTTTGAAACCGATCAACAAAATCTGAATTAGACTCGTCAATTCCTTGCTTGATTCGGAAGAGAGCTCCAACGTCTCTTTTTCCGCTACCTGTAAATAGCGAATCTAGAAATAAATTGACTTCGAAGATCCTTAAAGCTGGTTACTGATCGAGGTGGGAGGCTATAAAACCATTCTCTCGCAACATTGCCAAAGGATATAACAAAGAGTTTGCATTTTACTCCATTTGACACTTTTCTAAGTGAAATAGCTGATTCAAAAGCTTGCAAATGAGAAAACGGACCATCACATGCAGAATACTCCGGGAGACGTGGTTCTCTGAAATCATCGGAGACAGTATCCCACCGAATTTGATTAGTGAATGGAGAAGGGGCCTCTTCTTCGTCCTCACAAAGAGACTCATTTGCAACAGATTCTAACCCACGCTCAACACTGTTTGCAAAAATTTCTTTACGAGGGTCAACAACCTCACTATTAAAATACGAACAGTCCTGCATTTCTGAGAGATTTGTAGCAACTGAGATGTTGCTGGATTTATCATGACCCTTTGCAGGATTCATCCTGAAAAGAGAGAAAAAGCCGAACTTTTTCAAGAGACCGCAGAACAGCGGCGGCTTAACGTGGCGGCTAGACGATTCTGCAAACCGATACGAAGACCGGCTGAAAAGAGAGCGGATAGAATGCCAGGTTCCACAGTGCGGGAGGCGGGCTGAAAGCCTTAGCCGGCAAAGTCGCGGCTTGCTCGACAGGCCGCCGAACTCTAGAGGATTGAGCGGTCTGGCTCCCTAGACCGCTGATTTCATCGATTAGTCGAGATCTGAAGGCCGCGTGTTAACTGTTGATGCACGAAAACGGACAGGGAGTCGGTCACCACCAGCTAACGGTTCGAACACCGGGGAATAGGGAAGGAAAGGAGGAGACTGTCGACTAATCGGTTACTAGCGGTCGCGGCTAAAGGGCAGAAAAGAGGAGGGGGCCGCTGGCAGCGGCCAACAGCAGAGTTCGCCCGCCGCGGCTTAAATGCCACTCTTACGGCGGGCTTTCCTTTACTTAAAAATGAGACAGTTACAACGAGTAAAAGAAGAAGCCGGCCGGGCTACAAGCCGCAATACACTAGACTTGAGACTGCAGCTCTTAACAGGCGAGCTCCTGGATCCCAGTCATGGTGTCTTGGGGAGTGCACCCTCCCCCTATTTATAGGCTCGGGGGCCTGCCCAAACGGGCAGGGCTAAAATTACCGGCTGCCCGGGGTACAGGAGAACCGGGCAGAGGTGAGGGGAAGCAAAAGAGAAAGAAACAAGAAAGGAGGGAAGGCGCGCCGCGCGCTGGCGGATTCCTCCTGGCGAGCTGACGGCTGTGTCCTTTGGCCTTGTCACTGAGCAGGGTTGGCGATGGCAGCGGCCTGACATGGAGACCGCCCGGCTTGGGAGGCTTGGCGGCTTGAACAGGCAGACCGCCCGGTCTGGAAAACTACGCGGGCAGGTCGCGGATTCCGGGCTTATCACTTGGAGAGGGAGGAGGAGGAGGGGGGGGAAGGTGGCCGAGCCACTAAGAGTCGGAGAGATAGAAGGTCGGCGGCCAAGAGAGAAGAGAAAGGGGGGAGAGAATTTCTCAAACAGGAAGGAGAAAGGAGGGGGAAAATTCAAAATTTGAATTCTTAGGATTTCTTTCTTTCATTCTCTAATTATTCCTTCATAACCATGGCTATATATAGCCTACACCACTCAATCATCCTCCATTCAAAATTCAAAATTCAAAAAGAAATTATGATGGTTATATGCACCATCATAATACATGAAATGAAAATACAATACATGAAATTAAACAATTCACTAACAAAATAAAATGCATGAAATAAAGTACTTTTAAAATAGAATTGCATGAAATAAAAATTGATAAAATATATAATTATAATTATGTAATTTATAATTATATATTTTATTTATTGGTGGCGGTGGACGTCGAGCAAACCTGTAGCATTGGCGGTGTTGGCAAAGAAACGTCGTGGTAGACTCCCATCTTCGAGCTTGCGGCAACGACCGTCCCAATCCATGAACTCTCGATGTCGTAGATCCACGACCACATCATCATTATCGCCATCAATCCTCCACCGCTCAAAATCACTCATCACCGATGAGTTGCTCGTGAGAGGGGAACCATTGAAAGCAGCAGCAACATGGGGCAAATCTGGCCCCAGCAATCCGTGTCGTCGTAGCATAAACATCACATAGCACTATGAACCTGTCTAGCTCAAAAACAACAAGACTTTCGAGAAAACTCGAAAGGGTGTCAAGCAAAAGAAAATAAAAAAGAATCTTACCGACCGATTCAAGAACCAAGGAGTCAACATGGAAAATAGACACGACAGTACTAACACTCCCCATCCCAAGAGAATATTTAGTGGTAGGAAGAGACGATGGAGAAAGGCACTCAGGTGGAACAAAGACGTACAGTAAAAAGTCCGGAAACTTGAAATAAAGTGAAACACCATGTGCTCTATAAAAATCTAAAGTAAAAGCATAAAATCCGACGTTCTTCATAATCATGTATGGGTCGGCATTCCAACATATTAATTTATTAACAGAGCCAAAAGGCATCCGCTCGGGGACTGACCAGACTAAACCCAAATCACTATATCTAGCATCAGACAGTCTCAAAAAGGAGTAGAAGTGCATGCGATAAAACTTAAATGAATCACTAATGGCCTAGATACATGAGAGGAGAATCCATGTGCTACATGACTTGACCCAAGAGCAGAGGATAAGAGGGGTAAGTCAGGTGGCACGGGAGCCTTGTAATCAAAGATAATTTTTATGGGCTCCGACACCGCAGTCTTAATTTCAATTTTAATATTTTCACACTTGGCATAAATATATGCTAAGGAGAACCACGCATCATAACCAATATAATTGGATGCCCCCGAATGTGCAAAGGTTTGCGAGCGAAACAACTCAAGAAACCCAACTATAGTCTCTAACGTGGGAAATGAGGGTCATCAAATGGCGGTGGGTAAATGCGTGCGATCGGGTGTGGTATATAAGTATGTATAAGTGACACCACATCCAAAGGCACAATCGCCAAAGAAATAGAGTCATTCATAGTAGGGGACGGAACCGTAGACGGACACGCAGAAAAAGGAGCTGCCAAAAGTGACACACAGTCATGACTATGAGGTGCGGTGAATAGTCCAAATACTAGTGCGCGCAACATAGTAATATCTACACACTGAGTCAATGTCAATGTAGGAACTAATAAAGTGGTCGTGACACAACAACTCAGACTAGGGATACCGATTCCACGTCCTAAAAAGTCATCTAAGACAGGCAAATAAATAGGGGGAAGGGTCGATAAAATCAAACCCGAGATAAAATCCGAATCAGTAAAAATTTCACCCAACGGTGATGACATCAAAGAACTCTCATCCGGGTGTATAACCAATGAATTGTCCAAAAATACCCTTCCCTTAGATGGTAACTCATCCACAATAACACTTGGGACATCCTCACTCTCAGACTCCTCAGATAACTCAGATATAATCTCAGTGGGTGCAATCGTAGGATCTAACGCAATGGGGATCGTATCATGGAGAGGGCACTCAATACTAGGGTGAACAGACACAACGCTAGTAGGGCACGTAATAGTAAACGTAATACTCTCACAGATCGAAATGTAATCATCCCATACATCATCTTCCAAATCACTAGGGTATCCAATCTCAATTTCAGACTCAGTAGAATCGTCGGTCACTAACGTACATGATGGAATACACTCACCTAGTTGGTTATCCTCAAGAGATACCACATCTACATCAGCATCCTCATGGCTATCAGTCACTACATCAGGAGGCTTAGGCGTCAAGGATAAGGGAGTCAAAATTCTAGAAGTAACATCTTTTGAGTCCAAGGCATAAGATCTATTAGGAATGGTTTCCCTAAAGGTGGTAGTAGGTACACTAAGAGCAGGCTGACCTTTGGGGACAAATGATCTAGCATTAGATATATAATCATTCCTATAGGCAGGTATGGGACTAGCGCCATAATGATACTCACTCACAAGCTTGGTGTTAGTAGTGCGGAGGTAGATAGGATCAAATTGATCCGAGAGTAGGCTACGCATTGCCGGCCAAGCATGTTTATAACTACCAACACGACGCTCTTCGTTTAGCCAAAACACGCGGGATTGACCTACTAATCGATCTCGGGCTATGTTAACCTTTTGGTGGTCGTCCCATAAGTGATAATTAAAATAATTTTTTATTCTCTTAAGCCAGTCTCTAAAATTTTGGGGATACCCCAAACCGTCATAAGTAGCTGCCTCAATTTTAGTGGGCGGATGAGCATGAGCATGTGGACGGTTGGTATTTCCATGGTATGAAGGCAAGGGGGTTTGTTTAGCCATGAGATTAACAACCAGTAATCTAAACGGGAAGCATAAACATCATAGGCCATAATAATGAGAACCAGAGAGAAAACTCACCCAGAACTGGTGCACAACCAATGAATAATGAACCTAACCCTATATAAAATGTAATGATGTATTTGTTCCCGCTTAATAACTAAGGCAAGAAAATATTTTTTGTGATTTTCTTACTGACAATAAATGAGAGATAATTAAAATATTTTTTTGATATTTTTTTGCTAAAAAAATAAAAATATAGGCCGCTATTGGCAGACCAAATTTAGCATGGTCAGAGCCTGCTTTGACTAATACCCTCTCCCCCTTTATGACTTCTCTTTTTATATGATCCCTAAGATCATCCATCTAAAACCTGATCTAAGCATTCAGATAGTTAACCACCTTTATAAAAAGGTTTTAACTTTTGAAGCTTTTCAGTAATAGCCTTTTGAGAATCATCAATTGCAGTTTTTACAGCAGTTAGGTGTTCTTTTAATTGCTTATCAAATGCTTCTTTGGCAGTAGCACTTACTGCAGTCTGTGCAGTAGCTATATTTTTCATTTCAGTGACAATCATATTATGTGATTCAGTAAAGTTTGCATTCATTCTTATTTGATTTTTTAAGACATAGCCCTACTTAACTGCTATGTCATCAACCTGTGTCTTTATCTTCTCTTGGTGAGTGGCTAGAAAAACCACTGCATTGCCTCCTTTATGAAAACAGTCAGTCATATCCTTCTTATTTTGATTTACTTCAAATCTAATAGATTTTATATCTTGAGCCAGATCAAATTGAAGTGATTTATGTCCTTCATCCATATATGTTTCTAAAGCCTTTCTTTGCTCATCCATTTTGATCTACAAAGCCACCAACAGTGAACTGTAACCATCCGTTGGGGCAGGCTGTGGAACAATTGGTTGCAGTGCTATCTTGTAGGTCTGGCTTCTCCTTTTGAAAACCTGTAGCTTTCTTTTCTTGGCTCTAGCAGCCTCTTCATCTTTAGAAGCAGAAGTACTGACAATGTCTACCCTTTCCTTAGGAGTAGGTGGCAATTCCTTCTTTGCTCTTGGTAGCTCCTCAACACTCCTTTGCTCCTCAATCTCATTTCTAGCAGTCTCCTCCTGTGACCTTACATGCTCCCCCTCAAGGTTAGCTGACTCCCCCTCAAAAGCTGCTTTCTCTCCCATAACATCAGTCTGTAATAAATCAGGGAACAGCTCTTCTAGAGTAAATTCTTGTTGAGTATGGACTGGAGAATCTCTTATCTCAGGAGCATTATCTGCAACTGATGTGTCTTCCATGACAACATCTTGTGGTTGACTATGTAGCTGAGTTTGCTGATCAACATCAAGTAATGATTCAGTCAATACTTCATCCTCAATATTGAAAATTGATTGATTAACTTCATTGATTACCTCAAGAATTGTTTGGGTTGCCCTTTCACTGTCTAAGTGAGTTGGCTCATCCACATGTTGAGGCTCCTCTTGGAGTGGATCCAGGTGAATGGAGCTAGCAGATGGTAGCTCCCCCTACCTCTGGGCATCTTCATTTCTTGCTGGTGACTGTCCAGCATTCCCAGCCTCTCCATCATCAGAACTAAAAATTACTTGCTCCTCTGAGCTACTTGAGGATTCAGGAGCCATAATGGCTTTCTTCTTCTTCTTCTGTTGAGGAACTTTCTTCTCTGGTGTAGGCATTTCCTTGGTTAACACTCTATCCCACCTTGAGATAATTCTAACATCCATTCTCCTCATATGGTTTATCTTAGAACCTGCAGCTTGGTTCATGACTTCTGGAATACTTCCAGCAAAGAACAAACTCATAATCCTACCCAGATTGGGCTTCTTTAGACTTTCCTATATCTTGTCAAACATTACTGCTGAGCAATCAATTTTGAGTTTGAAATGATCCTTGTGATTAAACTGAACATGTGAGCTGATATTTTATCATGCCCACCTGGCTTGCTCAGAATCACCTTCCAACTACTTCAGATAAAAACTTTCCTTGTATGTTCATCCCTTTCCTATTAAAAACTGATCCAATCTTCATGCTTGAATCTAATCCACACCATTGTAGTGCCTCCCTTATCTTTGATGCGGGTACATCTTCCTCTTCTTTAGTTCTAGGTAGATGTAGAATCTTTCTTAGACTTTTCTGGGTGATTTTTACTTTTGCCCCATGGACTGTGGACTTAATCTTGAGTCCAGTTTCATCAAGGGTAGCTGCACTAAAGAATTCGAGGACCTCGTTCTTCCAAATCTTGATTGGCTCTGAAACTAGATACTCTAACCTAGTCTCTGCAACTAGGGTTACAACACCTTGAATTTCTGGTTCCGCGTTGTCAAAGGCATGTCGCACGAGCTCATAACCTTCATTGATGTTCTCTTCTAGCTTGGGCGCCATTAGGGTTTGGAGAAATTTTGAATTTAGAGAAGAGATATGTCGACACACAAGTTTGGTCTCGAAACTATGGTGAGCGTGTTGACAAATAATGGTGAAGACCTATTTATACCTTTCTAAAATCGAAGGTGAAAAGGCGCGTCAAAATACTTGAAATGTGTCGACACTATTGAAAAGTGTCGACACTTACTTCTAATGTCTCGACAACTATGTGTCAACACAAATATAGTCGATATAATATATGTGTCGACACTTACTTCTAATGTCTCGACAACTACGTGTCGACACAAATAAAGTTGACAGAATATATGTGTCGACACTTAAACATATGCGCTCGACGATTAGTCAATACTTCACTCGACGACGAATTCTATGTTAATCCTAAGTGTCGACACCATCCTGGATGTGTCGACACCTACTCTGGATGTGTCGACACTACTTCTCTGAAGTGTTGACATAGATTGTCTAGATGTGTCGACACCATTTCTCTGAAATATCGACACCACTCCTAAGTGTCGACACAGACAACTTTATGTGTCGACACCATTTTACTTAGCTAATTTTATGAACCTATTATAAGTTCAACATTCCTAATTCAATTTTAAAATTATTGAATTTGGTTTCATCTAGGGGCTTAGTAAACATATCAGCAATCTGATTATCTGTTTTAACATATTTTAGGGAAATGTCCTCTTTTTCTACATGTTCTCTAAGAAAATGGTATTTAATTTCTTTGTGCTTAGTCCAACTATGTGAGACAGGATTATTTGCAATAGAAATGGTACTTGTAGAATCATAAAATAATGGCGTTCTACATACTTGAATACCATAGTCTTATAGCTGGTGTTGAATCCATAAAAGTTATGCACAGCAGCTTCCTGCAGCAATATATTCTGACTCCGCAGTGGAGATGGCCACACTGGTCTGCTTCTTACTGCTCCAAGACACCAGTCTTCCACCTAGAAATTGACAGGTTCCTGTAGTACTCTTCCTATCTTCCTTGCAGCGTGTAAAATCTGCATCTGAATAACCTGTCAGTACAAAATCTCCATTCCTAGGGTACCAAAGGCCTAAATAAGGTGTGCCCTTAAGATATCTCAAAATCCTTTTGACTGCAGTCAGATGAGATTCTTTAGGGCATGCTTGGTACCTAGCACAAACACATGTAGCATACATGATATCTGGTCTACTAGCAGTCAAATACAGTAGGGAGCCAACTATCCCTCTATACAAAGTTTCATCTACATGTTTCCCTACATCATCTTTGCTTAGAGACATGCTTGACCCCATAGGAGTTTTCATGGTAGTGGATGATTCCATACCATACTTCTTTATCAACTCTAGGGTGAACTTAGATTGACATATGGATAGGCCATATTCAGTCTGTCTTACTTGGAGACCCAAGAAGAACTTAAGTTCCCCCATACTGCTCATTTCAAATTTTCCTTGCAAAGGTTTTGCAAACTTTCTGCAAAGATTACTTTCTGTAGACCCAAATATTATGTCATCTACATATATTTGGACTAAGATAATCTTGCCTTTATATTCCCTAAGGAATAGAGTGTTGGGTATTACATCCACATTAACCTAGATTTGATGAAATCACCCTGGAACTAAGATGAATTAAGTTGTATTTGATGCTTGGTTTGAGCTATATGTTTGCAGGAATTTCACTGGGAAGTGTAGACCAATGTCAGTCCACAATGGTTCACCAAACACAGGAACTGTGCAATGTAATCCCTCATTGCATATTCCAAAGTATTGACTCATGTGTGGTCTCTTTATTGGGATATACTTCATATTCAAGCCATTGGACCTTGGGAAAAGGATTGGAAATTGACTGCATTAGAAGAAAGAGTTTTCCAACAACAAAAATTCCCTAAGTCTTTTACTCGAGTAGGTCTATAACTACTCGAGTAGATTGGGCATAATTTACTCGAGTAAAGAAACCTCGTACTCAAGTACTTAAGTGTATCTCTCGTGTAGCTAAGTCACCTACTCGAGTAGACATAGTCATATACTCGAGTAGATTACTCTTTATACCCGAGTATTAAAGGGTTCACTTATCAAAAATTTTCTAAGTCATGGACTCGAGTAAGTATACTCACATACTCGAGTAGATAGAATCATACTCAAGTAGTTCATTATACCTACTCGAGTAGATCATGTTTCACTCGTGTACCTTGATATTTTCCTACTCTAGAATTTTCTAAGGCTTTTACTCGAGTAGAACTTTCACCTACTCGAGTAGATTACTTCCTCTCGAGTAGTTTAGTTTAACTACTCGAGTCGCTGCTTGCTGACATCTTCAGAATTTATTCTAAGTATCTCATTCGAGTAGTACCTCATGTACTCGAGTAGTTTATGTAATATACTCGAGTAATTTTTCTTGTACTCGAGTAGATCCGATATGTACTCGAGTAGTTTATGTAATATACTCGAGTAATTTTTCTTGTACTCGAGTAGATCCAATATGTACTCGAGTAAGTCACTCTACATACTCGAGTAGTCCTGTCTGCTTACTCGAGTAGTTGATATCTACCTACTCGAGTAGCCCAACTTTATATACCCGAGTATGTTCTCCTTCATGTACTCGAGTAGTTATTCAACTACTCGAGTAGCTATTCACTTACTCGTGTATATTGCTGAACCTTCTCTGAAATTTGTCTAACTCCTTTTTCTGACGTGATTTTGAAATCACGCGACATGATTGGTCCACGTGTATATCATTATGACCGATTATGACCGTTAGTCTCTTCTATATAAGTTCTTATCAGAAAATGACAAACCCTAAGTATTCTCCAAGCTTTCTTGTCATTCTATTTTGAGAAAGTTCTTCAGCTGACTCCTCACTGTTTTCACGAAACGGAAGCCTCCGCCGCCACCATCTTCTCCGACCACTGCTTCTAAGTTCAGAGGATTCATTCTGAAGGAAGTTACAGATCGAGATCGACATCACCGTTCATCTTCTCTCTCTGATTCTGTAAAGGCAAGAAGATCCAGATCTAGGCCGAGACTCTCTTCACCGATTTCTGATAGTGCTGCAAAGTCCATAAGAAGAAGTTTTCGGGCCGTTTCATCAGATCTGATTGAATTTACTGTTTGTATAATTTTCCAACACTTTATTAATCTCGTAGGAGAAAGTATCTCCGAGTGTAGGAGTTTTTCACTCCGAGTTTGTAGGAAGTGTTATCTTCCGAGGTGTAGATCCCTTTGTTTGGATCGAGTTTGTAGGAACTTTGTTCCGAGGGTAAGATTGATTTTTGATCCGAGATAGTGGAGTAGCCAAGTCTAGTTGATTGCTAGATCGGTGAGGGAAAGTGGATGTACCCAAGGTTGGGGAACCACTATAAATCTTGTGTCGTCTGTGATATTGGTAGATAGTTCTGTGCTGTGCTCTAACTATTTTTTATTCCGCAAAGACGCACAACTCACCTATTCACCCCCTCTAGGTGATTTAGGTTGACAACTGTTTTCTTTCATAGAGTCTTGTCTATTTTCCCCTTGAGAATTTGTTCTCAATGAGGAAATTAGATAGGATTTCATACCAAGCCCTTGGGGCTTGTTTTAACTCATACAAAGCCTTCCTAAGTCTATATACATAATCAGGTTTAAGAGAATCAACAAAACCTGAGGGCTGCTCTACATAGACTTCTTCCTTTAGATCTTCATTTAAGAAAGCTGACTTAACATCCATTTGATATACCTTGAACACTTGAAATGTTGCATAGGAAAGGAACATCCGGATTGCTTCCAATCTTGCTACAAGAGAAAAGGTTTGATCAAAGTCAATACCTTCTTCCTGCCTATATCCCTTTGCAATAAGTCTATCTTTATTCTTTATGATGATTCCATTCTCATCCAATTTGTTCCTGAAGATCCACTTTGTTCCAATGATATTGTGGTCTTTGGGTTTAAGAACAAGCTTCCAGACCTTGCACCTCCTAAACTGATTCAGCTCCTCTTGCATGGCATCAATCCAATGAGGGTCTAGAATTGCTTCTTCAAACTTCTTTGGTTCCACTTGGGATAGGAAGCTGGAGTAAAGAACTGCACTCAGATTCCTGCTTCTTGTTTGAACTCCTTGTCTGGGATCACCAATTATTTGATTGCTTGGATGATCCTTTAAGTGTCTATTTGCTGGAGGTAATCTGTCTTCAGGTTGTACACCTCTAGCCTCTTCATTCAGCTGCACCTCTTGGTCTTCTTCTGCATCTAGAGAGTCTTGTACTCCCCATGGACAGTAACCACCATCTTCCACTTGCTGAATTGCAGTAGAACCTTCTGTAATGGTAAGCTTGTCCATCTTATCAGTTATACCTGTAGAGCTGCAAACACTACTTGGCAATTCACAGTTAATGAGTCTTATTTCATCAAAAACTACATGTATAGACTCTTCTACAACTTGAGTAATCAAGTTGTAGACCCTATAAGCCTTACTTTTGTTGTTGTACCCAACAAAGATCACCTCTTGGGATTTAGCAGCAAACTTGGTTAGATAAGACTTTCCATTGTTAAGTATATAGCACTTGCAACCAAAGATCCTGAAATAGGATAAATTTGGTTTTCTGCCCTTCACAATCTCATAGGGGGTCTTCTTGTGGCTCTTGTTGATAGTAGCCCTATTGATCACATGACATGCAGTATTTACTGTCTCAGCCCAGAAATATTCTGGGAGAGAAGTGTCACTCAATAGGGTTCTACCAGCCTCTATCAATGTTCTATTCTTCCTTTCAGCAATACCATTTTGCTGAGGTGTTCTTGGTGAGGAAATTTTCTAAAAAATCCCAAATTATTCACACAGTTTTGTCATACTTTCAGACTGAAATTCAGTGCCATTGTCACTTCTGATTTGACCACTGCACTGTCTAACTCATTCTGAATTTGTTTAACAAAACTATATAAGATACTTGGGGTTTCAGATTTTTATCTTAGGAAGAACACCCAGGAATATCTTGAATAGTCATCTACTACCACAAATGTGTAGACCTTCATACCTAGACTGTGAACTTGCATAGGACCAAAAAGATCCATATGCAAGAGGTATAAACACCTCACAGAATCCTTGTTTTCAAGGCTATGAAATGTGGATTTGGTCTGCTTGCCTTTTTGATAAGCTGAGCATATCCCATCCTTTATACACTTAACTTGAGAACCATTCCTCACTAACTCTTTGCTAAAGAGTTGGCCAATTGTCTTATAGTTAAGATGAGCCAGCCTCTTGTGCCATTTAACACAATGTGAGACTCTCTCATCAGCTACAAGACAAATAGGAGAAACATTGTTCTCAAACACAAAGTCAAGACAATAAACATTTCTCTTCCTATATCCTGTCAAAATGATCTTTTGATCACTTGACCTCTTGATATGACAACCATTCTTGACAAATGAGATGTCATATCCTAAATCACTCAGCTGACTTATACTAATGAGGTTGTGTTTCAAACCCTTTACATAAGCCACTTGAGTAATTGTAATCTGATTACTAGAAATGTTACCAAATCCCTTGATGATTCCTTTTTCTGAACCACCAAAGGTAACTTTAGGGCCATCCTTGATAGGTGTATAGTCCTTCAGCAACCCCCTTGTTCCAGTCATGTGTCTGGAACATCCACTGTCCAAGTACCATATAGGGGCATGCCACTTGGACTCACCTGCAAAATAGATTACTTAACCTTAGAACCCAAACAACTCTTGGGTCATTGGTGCAGGTTAGTCTGACTTTAATAAAACTACCTGTAGCTCTTCTAGCAGGTAGTTTGCTACTCTCCTTGACGCTTGAATTGTGCCAACAATCTAAGGCAAAGTGGCCTATCTTGCCACAACACCAGCACTCAAACCTGTTGTACCTTTGTTTAGGTACTACACTGGCTGAAGTATCTACAGCAGGCTTTATGTTTTGTGCTGGGGCTTTGCCCTTATATTTGGACCTAGCAGTACATGCAGGTTTTTTAAACCCTAATCCAGTCTTACCCTTTTGTGGTACAAACTCATCTATCAAGGGTAAAACAGATTTAGGTTTAGAAAAACTTGCAACTATCTCTCTCTCTTTCTGAAGTCTAATCTCCAGATTTCTGATCTGATCATTATTAAATGTAATAGTACCCATTTGAATAACTGTAATGTTCTACAGTCTGGCTATCTCATTCAGTTTCTGATCTAACAACTTGTCTGAATTAGCAGCAGCCAATTTAAGACTAGAATCCCTATATTCATCAATTAACAATCTCCTTTACCTGAGTTTTGGCCAAGGTTTTGCTTTTCTTCAAGGCCTGCAACAAGTCCCTATATTCATCAATTAACTGATGAATATCTCCTTCAGATTCAGACCCACCCACATCACTTGATGCAGATGTATCTGATTCTGACTCAGTACTATAAATTGAACTAGAAGAACAACTTTGTACCTTACTTGGTCCAGGCTGATCCTGGTTCTTGTCTCCTTCAGATATAGCGATCAGTCCCTTGCACTAATGGTCCTCATTCTCATATATTGAGTTCATTAGCTACATTAACTCATCTTCTTCCTCTTCAGCAAATAATCCAACGTAGGCTTCAGCTTCTGATTCTGTTTCTGAAGATGACTGATCTGTCAGACTCTTGTCTTTCTTAGCAACAAAGGACTTTTACTTTTTGCCCTTAAACTGAGTCTTCTTTTTGTCAGCTAACTCCTTCCACTTTTCAGGACATTCAGCCACTACATATCTGAATTCTTGCTATCTGAATTATCTGTGACAGCCTCAGTATTATTTGAGGTGGAGATGGAGACTTGCTTGTATACTTCTTAGTGACTTCAGTCTTGAAGGCCACAGATCTTTCCTTGTGCTCCACTCTAGTATTCTTCTCTTCCTCCTTTCAAACCATTAACTGCATTTCATAAGATAGCAGTTTTCCAAACAAAGTTGGAGGAGGTATATCAGCTAGTTTGGCCACTTCCCTAATGACAGTAATCTTGGTGTCCCAGTCCTTAGTCAGGGATCTTAAGAACTTGTCATTCAGCTCGTAGTTACTGAATTCTCTTCCATAGGACATCAACTCATTAACAATCCTATAGAACTTCTTGTAACATTTTGTAATGCTATCAGACTTTCCTTGTCTGAAACTTTCATATTCCTGATTTAACAAGGACTTCCTATCTTGTCTTACTTCCTCTGAGTCCTCCATATAGACTATTAATGTGTCCCACATTTTTTTAGAGGTTTTACAATAAATTAAGTTCTGAAATGTTGCATCATCAATGACACTAACAATTATATTCTGGGCTCTCTTGTCTATAGTGGCCAGAATGATTTCATCTTTAGACATTTCAGAGAAGTCCTTGGGAGTTTTCTGATTTGCATCCAGAATGGATATCTTCATTAGCACATATGGGCCTTCTTTAACTGTAATATATATCCTTGGGTCAGAAGCTTCCATAAAGAGTCTAACCCTCTCTTTCCATATGCCAAATATCTCTTTTCTACATATTGGCAATTTCATGGACCCCAGCTCTTTGTGATTCTCACTATAACCCATTTTCTTGATTCTTGTTTGTTCTGAATCTGCCTACAGGATCTTACGCAGACTGTTAAATCCCGTTTTGAGTAACCTCGCTTTGATACCACTTGAAAGAAATAGTGCCTAACCACCTAGAGGGGGGGGGGTGAATAGGTGTACTTTTCCTTTTTAATTTTAAGTCAGAAACTATGTACAATTAAACCTGTTTTTACAATATTCTACAACTATCACAACACAGCAACCACATAAACAAACATACACAGAGTGCACACAGTGTTTATAGTTGTTCCCCAAGGTCTGGGTACATCCACTTTCCCCCTTCGCCTATCTAGTTGTGTACTAGATTCGGCCTAACTTCAGCACTTCTCCTCAGATCCTCAGATCTTACAGCTCAGAACCCCAAACAGGGTCCTACAACTTAGAGTGTCCCCACTCCTACCACTCAGGCACAAAGCCCTACCACTCAGTCTTCAACAAGACCTACACTCAGGCTCAAAAGCCCTACCTCAGCCTTTATAGATTTAGGCTTACAACTCAGATCCCTTAGGATCCTACAAAAAGGTAATAAAAAGTTTTCAGATCACCACTCAGTTTGAGAGAATGAAGAGGGCAATCTTCTTGATCAGTTCTTGATAGCACTGATTCCTGAGATAAACTTTGTCTTTGCTTTCTTCAAGGCTTCTTGAGTCTGAACTCAGTAAAGTTGATCTTCTTGAAGTACACCGTCTGACAACTTCCTTCTTAGGATAGAGAATTAAATCTGGATCCTACTTTGTAGTCTGGTTCAGAATCTGCTCCTTAAGAGATTTAATTAACAAGTCTCTTTCTTGACTTCAATTACTGGAGTTCTCTCTCTTCATGTAAATCTGAAGTTTCTTCAAAATACTGATTTACCGTTTTCTCTGGATCTGTATTGATCTCCTTAATCTTCTGATTAATTCTTTTTATTGATTGATCAATCTCTAATTGTGTTCAATTCCTCTTCTGTTGAAGGAGAAAGGTCTTTTTATAGTCTTCCTCCAAGGTAACCGGCTGATCCGATTTCTAACGAACTTCTGACAGCTCTGACAGTTGCAGTAGACCGGCTGAATTGGCAGTTGTCAAGTCATCCAGTCACTTCTTGAAAATACTGTCTCTGTCTGAATGTGTCGAGACTGATCTTCATTATGTGTCGACACAAATAGACCAAGTGTTGACACAAGTGAACTAAGTGTCGACACTAGCCTTGATGGTGTCGATACAACTCCTTGTGTTGTTGTAACAGATTCTCGACACTGCTTCTTTAGAATGTGTCGACACTGATTCTATGTGTTGACACAAGCCTTCTGTTGAATGTGTCGACACTGATTGAGGGTGTCGACACAAGTACTTCTTCTTTAACACTTAGCTGAATTCTGCTGTTTGTCGACACATCTCCTTTGTGTCGACACATCTTCTTTTGTTGTTGATACTTGCTGAGTGTTGACACATCTCCTTTGTGTCGACACAAGTACTTTAACTTTGTTGAAGCTTGCTGAGTGTCGACACAGCCTCCTGGTGTCGACACATTTGATGTCGACAAAGTTTCTCTGGGTGTCGACACTGCCTCTAAGTGTCGACACAGATTATGTTGACAATTCTTCACAGTGTGTCGACACAGCCTGTATGTGTCAACACTTTTCTTCTGGTGTCGACTCTACCTTTTCTGGTGTCGACACAATTACTCCAAGTGTCGACACAACTTCTCTAGGTGTCGACACAAGACTTCATATGTGTCGACACTGCATCTCTAGGTGTCGACACATGGACTTAGAAAATTTTCTGCATTTCCTGCAATTACTTAACCTGCACATATAAACTCAAAGTATATCAAATACACCTTGATGTATATCATTGAGTAGGGTGAGGCTTCTTCAAATCTGGTACATATTTTCCAATATACCCAACACTTTTCCAATTTCGTTGTTGATAGAGTAGTTTAATCTCTTGTATTTGATGAAGTATTTTTATTTTGTAAAACGTTTGAATACAATTATGTCTATGTGATTTTATATTTTTGTTATTTGCTTGAGGTGCGCCTTTATTTTACATCCTCCACCACATCTAGTTGTGCCACACTAGCAATTGCTAGTGGCGTGCGTAGTGAAGAGGTGCTCTCGACCCTCATTCCGTCGTTCTCACCACCTCATCCGCAAGCTTACTCGTCCATTCGCCCAACAATTCGGTACATTGCGGCCAGTGTAATCTTCCAGCCTGCCTGGCGAAGCATCGCATAGCGGCGTTGCATAGGAGTAGTTGATAGTGTTTTATTTTCTTTCTCCACAACTATCAAAACCCCCCTTAGTTAACTCCGACCTAAGGACTTCAATCTCAAGTCCTCCTCGAAATTAAATCCACCTTACTGTGTTACTTGAAGAGATCGATACTTGGGGAAATTCACCCATTTTATATTACTTGTGAGACCTGTACACTTGCCGTCCAATGCATCAAGGTTTTGGAGCTGTTGCCGGGGAACACTATCGTGAGAATTTTTGGAGAGGGAGATAATAGATCGAAGCCCTTTTCCATTTGTATATTTCAAGTTTCTTCTTTGCTTTAGCTGATAGAATTTTTATTTTGATTATTTCTTTTTTGCCCTTTTCTGATTTTTGGTTTAGATGGCAGATCCGTGCTACTTTTTTTATTCTACTTGTGTAGCACCCTTTTGGATAATTTTTTTTGTTTGCGATGTATTCTGTAGCTGAGTGCCATCTCTATGACACTTTGCGTCGATACATCGATGTCATGGCTGTTATGAATGTCGAGCATTATATTTGATGTTTGTTATGTCGAGGTATAGGCCACATGGTGAACGATTGCCCACGCTTGTGCGAGCCTTCTCCCTCTGAGGGCATGTGCGCAATAGCCTCCCGTTCATGGAAGACTATTGTGGATAAGCCTACCAGGGTGTTGCCTGGACCATACACTGACATCGCTCATCTGTCTAGTTCTTTACCCGTTGAGATTATGGAGGAATCTCTCGCTGCATACAGATCCTTCATGGGTCCTCACTCCATTTTTACGAGCTTCCCTTGAGTGATGACGATCACTCTTATGGTAGCTAGCAAAAAGAGGATCACGTATCCATGGGCGCTGCTATATGGGATGCAGATAATGTTCCGGTCGACGGGATGGTGTCAACGAATGATTTTGTGATGGGGCCTGCTCATTCAATCCTTGATTTTGAGAGCAGCTTTGCCCCTCCGCGATATTTGCCTGATGGTGCTACGCCATTTCTGTGCGTGTTGGCTGATAATGCCGCATTCATGGGTTATTCGGTGCCCAAGGTTGTGCCAAAGTGGGATGAGGATTCTTCTATCTCCGATGAAGAATATGGATCTTCGGAACACTTTTACGAACCCTGGTAGGATGAGGAATATCCTCTTTTCGATGCGGAGGTTTGCACCTCTTTATTGGACGAGGCTGTTTCCCTTACCACCGCGAACCTCGAGTTCTCAGATTCCCAATGATACAACTCGTATGACACCGATGATGATATATGCTTGGATCCTGCTAAGAGTGAGACGGGACGACTTCCCCTATTTCTGATTATTTTAGTTCTTCTTCTCTTTTATTACTTGATCCCCCTTCTCTATCTGAGCCTGTGCAGGTTGAGTCCCCACGGATACGTTGGGATCACGATTAGCCTAGTGCCCATGCCATTGCCATCTCTTCCTACACATCTGTGGTTGACGATGCCTCACTAGGCAAAGATTTATTTTATGGTGAGATGAGTGAGGACCAGTGCGCCTCCTCTTCTTACTTCTTATTTTCTCTACCTGTGTTGGGCAGGTATTATTATTTAGGTAAAGAGGTAACTGTTTTATCTCCATATAGGTACCCATTACCGAAACGGATAATGGAACAGTTACCTTTGCATTTTTTATTTCATAGGCCCATTAGCTAGAACCTTTTCTTTAGCCGAATAAGTCATGTTGGGATGACAATAACCCCAGTAGTTATCTTATATTTTCTGCATTTTTATTTTTCATATCTATCTTAGTTTAGTATTTCTTTGTATTTTGTATATTTTTCTTTTGTTTTTGCGGAGCTCACCCCTGTAAGTATTCACGCCAAACTTGTATTGGCGGGGTTGTGATTCTTCGTATGGCAGGACTGCTTCTGTGTTTTCACGCGTCTTCTGGTATGTTAATTTGCTGAGCATGGGGTAACCTCTCCCCCCAACTTATATTTCATTGTTTTTATTGCTAATCTTGTGATAGGTTGCATTGATTAAGTCTGGTGGGGGAGAGACTAGAGTTGTTATCCGCTCACGTGAACATTCCACTCGCATACTAGAAGCATTTATTGTTATATCATTTGCATTTGCATTGCACTCAACAACACCCACTTGAGAGCGTTTACTTAAGCACTTGCACACGCCAAACTTGTTTATCACTTGTGCGTAGAAGAAAGAATGCTGTATTGGTTTAGGATTGCGTGATGGAGTAAAATGTTGACTCCAAGAATGTTCCTAGGCATGCATTCATGATCACTTAGAGTCCGTGTAGATTGAAATTCTTTATATTCTTATTGTTTCTATTTTTCTATTAGCGTAGATTTTGTTTACGGTACTCTAGTTGTGAATCCAGCTATGAATCAAATGGTGGTGTAGGATTGTGTATGGGAGTTCAAAAATCTCGTATTACTTGAGTCGGGAGGAAGTGTTATTTTTCTCGGTGGCTAAGAACTTGCCCCTAGCTACTCTCGAAGCATGGGTACATGGTTAGTCAAGTGTGCACGTGATGTAGGCCGCCACTTTGTCTAGTTTGAGCCTTGTACCATTCCCGACATCTATCCATTGTTATCCCCATTGAGCATGTCCCTTCCTTTGACATCCCTACGCCTCGCTACCAAAGCCATATAGCCTTTCCTACTCGTACATTTGAATGTGGTCGCTTGGTTAGTTTGTTTTGTTGTAGTTTGTATCCGTTATGAGTGACAATTATATTGGTGTTTGTGCAGCTTGTGGTGTTGCCATTTTTTCGTCTTGTTTTGGTTATTTGGTTAAATAGAACAAAAAAAAGAATATATAATAGTAAAAAAAAAGAAATTCCCAATTTGGAATAAAAGAGAAAAAAAATATTGTTGTTGAGTTGTGAAATTTTGTTGTATTGTGTCGTTATGGGCGTGCTCGCACCTTCAAAAGTCCAAGTCTGGTGGTGTGCGACATGTGTTGGTTCATTGAGTTTAGTTGTGAGTGTTTTCGGGCGATCTCATTTTGGGTGTGCGTGTCCGTCTTGTTTATCTTTTTATACCACGCCTTCGCCTAAGCTTATATTATACTCCAAGTCCTACAGATTCGTGCTTGAGTCAAACTAGTGTCGTGGACAGGGTGTGAACGAGAAAGCATATGGTTATCAACATTGGTGCATTTCTTTGGAGATTTTCCTGAGACCTGATCTTTGGTAATGCTCACCTCATTGTCCGCCTACTTCATTCTACGCGTAGCTGAATGATTCACCGTGATTCACTTTATGAGTATTTGTAATATCTTTTCTACGTTTACATGAATTAGAAATGATTATGCATGCATAGAAGAGTTTTCTACTATTGCTTTTCGTACATGAGGGTATGACTTCGCATGGTACTTTATTTATGCAATTGCCTAGTCAACTAACTTTCTTAAACTCCACTTAGTGATGATTTGCTTGGGACGAGCAAAAGTTTAAGTCTGGTGGTGTGATGAGTCCGATTTATATAGGATTTTTCGGACTCATCTGGTTAGTTTTCACACACTTGCACTTCACTTTTAGTATATTATCGTTGATATTTCATTCATACAGTTTTTCACGCTAAGTTTAAGACCCTCCCCCATCCCGGATCCCAAAACACAGTACGAAGGGGGGAAGATCTTATGCCCAGAACAGCCGCCTTGCGGTAGCATTAGCACACGGGCTAATCTGTACCACAAGACGCCTATTCCGACGGCTCCAACAATATCATTATAACATGTCAACCCAACCGAAATATAAGCAAGAGAAGTCAAATCCACACTAAGTAATAATGTCCAAATAGTACATCAAAATATAGAAGCTAAAACAATGCTCCTAAAAATCAGAGTACAGCTATAGAAATTGCCCAAAAAAAGGGGCTACATCAAAAACCTCTCAATACTCACATCTGTGACCGACGGTATCGACGACACCGTCACTTCAGGCCCTGTCATCCTGGCCTGGCTGTCCAGCTGCATAGTTTAAGGCTGCTCTACCTGAGGCGTGACCTCCTAAAAAGGAAGACGTAGCAACCGTTAGTCGAAAAGACTAAGTGGCTTCACATCCGCTCCCCCGGCGACTCCTCGGCACTGGGCGGAGTGAAGGAATAGGGATAATATATATATGCAAGTAGTAAAGAAGCACAAGTAGGTGGCAATAGTGTAAGAGTAACAGTATCATAATCTAGCAGTTATATAAAACTATAGCAATCTAAAAAGTAAGGTATCGGTAGCAGTAAAGTAACTTAACTTATAAGGATGCCCATACAAGCTTATAAGTTAAGGATCGGGTAACAGAAGGTAACTGATCATATATGTTAACCCCTCAGTCCGCAACATACTCCAAGTTCCCAAAGCCCCCATTCAGCAGGCGCGGACAGGATTTGTCCGTCCGCCCAGTCCGGCACTGTCGCCAGTTGGGCGCCAAGGGTTGTACCCCAGCAGCGGACGAAAAGAGCTGTCCGCTCAGTCCGCCGGCGCTTTGGGATCCAGATTCTCTAAAGCGGCGGACTCAGTGTCTCGTCCGTCCAGACCGCCGGTCTCCAGTGGCCGCGCCCAGCAGCAGTGGAAGCTCCAGTTCGCGAGCCCAGTCCGCCCCTTCTGTGCGGACTGGCGTGTTCTTTCTTTTTGCTTCCCGTCACCGCTGCCCGGTTCTCCTGTACCCCGGGCAGCCGGTTATTTTAGCCCTGCCCGCTTGGGCAGGCCTCCTATCCTATAAATAGGGGGGAGGTGGTGCACTCAAGGCACGCTGACTCGGACCCAGGAGCCTACTTGTTACAGGCTGCGGACTCGAATCCTGTGCCTTGCGGACTCCCCCTTGCTCTACTTCCCTCAGTCTTTTCTTTTCACTTGTAACCCACTTCTTCTTCAATCAAGGGAAAGCCCGTCGCAAGAGAGGCATTCAGGCCGCGACGGGCGAAGTCTGTTGTTGCCGTGGTTCACGGCCCTGCTCCTCTTTCAGCTCTCATCCGCTTAGTAGATCGCTGCTCGCAGTCTCCCCTTTTTCCCGTGTTCGAACCGTTAGCTGGTGGTGACCGACTCCCTGTCCTTTTTCGTGCATCAACAGTTAACACGCGACCTTCAGATTCGAGTAGTGTTTTGAAATCAGCGGACACAAGATGTCAGACCGCAGAGCCCGCTCTTCAGACCGCTCCAGCTCTTCAGAAGACTCCCTTTGGGACGCGATTGAACAAGCTCGCCTTGAGGCCGAGCAGTCTTGCCGGCAGACCGACCAGCGTCTTGTCACAATCAGCCAAGCTCTGCTTGCTTTGGCTCAGCGGCTTGCTCCTCAGGCCGCAGCGGACCCAGCGGACTCGCCAGTCCGCCAGACCCCAGCTCGCCGAACTCCGCTTCGGCAGTCGTCAGCAACTCCCAGGAACGCTGCTCAGTCCGCTGCCCCTCTGCGCCCTCAAGAGGAAGAGTTTGCTTTCAGAGAGTTCTTCAGAGATGCTGCTAGGGGCACTCCTGCCCGCCAACTCCACTTTGCTGATCGCCAGTCCGCCGAGCCCGCGGACTCCTCGGCTCCAGTCCGCCCTTTCTACCCTACAGAATTTGACACCCCGTCTCCCTTTGTTGACCGAATTCGATGGGAATCAGCTCCAAGCAACTTCAGGGAGCCTCGCATCCCTTCCTATTCGGGGACGACAGATCCAGTTTCCCATCTCCAGGCATTTGAGGGGGCAGTAGCTTTGAGATGCCTCACAGATGCCATCAAGTGTAAATTGCTGGTTACCACTCTTGAAGGGCAAGCGAGAGAATGGTTCTATGAGCTGCCTTCGGGCACTATTTCTTCTTTTGCAGAGCTCCGTAGCCAGTTACTGCTGAGGTTTGCTACCTCAAGGAAGAGGAAGAATGGGCCAGCTGCCCTATTCGAGATCAAGCAGAGGGATAACGAATCGGTAGCACGATTCGTTGATCGCTTTCAAAGAGAAATCCAGGGGGTGAGGAATGTGAACCCCGACTATTACAAAGTTGCCTTGATCCACGGCCTCCGGGAGGGCCCTCTGAAGTTTAAGGCGACGACAAAGGCACCCGAGACCTATCAGGAGTTGATCGCCATGGTCAACCGCTTCATAGAAGGGGAAAATGCCAATCCGACCTATGTTTCATCCCTGACAGCTAAGGCTGAAGGAGGGGATGCCTCCGCTTCTTCTTCTCGTGGCAGGCCCCCTCGTCCAGACTTCCAGCCTCCGTCTCAAAGAGGCAGAAACTTCCGCAACAAAAAACCTTTCCAAGGCCATCAACAGTTTCACGAGCAGAGACTGCCGTTGGCCGCCGCACCCGCAGTTCCTTTGCAAGCTCTTCCCATCCTCCAGCAGGCAGCCTTGCCTGCCCCGTGCCAATATGATGAAAGTCCCATGGAGGACCCTGCAGATCTGGACCTTGACGAAGTCATTCAGATCCTGCAAAGGTCAGGAGAGAGGAGGCAAGGGCCTCAAAAGATGTGGAAGCCGAGGGATAATTCACAATTCTGCCAATTCCACAGGGAAAAGGGCCATCTGACTGAGGACTGCAAGGTCCTTCGTGCGCTGATTGATAAGTTGCTTGCCGAGGGCAAGATTGACCTGACCAAGAAGGATTCTCCTTCCTCGTCGAAGCCATCCACCTCGAAGGGCAAAGAGGTAGCTGAGGCCTACCAGGAGTGTGTAGATGTGGAGGATGAAGGCCGTCTGGGGCCGATCAACGTCCCAGTGGAATGCTTTGATGCAGATGATGAGGGAGTTCTGGGGCGCCTCTTCTTCATCCATGGTGGAGCAGGGACCGAGTCCACTCGGAAATCTTCAATTTCAAGGGTCACCCAGGCGGAGGTGGCCTCTTCTTCCGTTGCTCCCCCAAGAGAAGTCGTCACTTTTGGTCCGGAAGATCTGCCTCAAACAGCCAATCCATTTGACGATGCTGTTGTGATCAAGGCTGTGCTTGGGGACTTCACAGTGGACAGAATTCTTGTTGATACGGGCAGTTCAGTCAACCTCCTCTTCAAGTCTACCTTCGAGGCCCTGAGGACCGGAAAGCCTTTGCTTTCCACTGAGGGGCCGCTCTATGGATTTTCAGGAGAGAGGAAAGAGGTGGAGGGCAGCGTCACCTTGCCAGTAAAGCTTGGAGGGGCAACAAAGCAGATACAGTTCATAGTGGTCGACGCCCCCAGCAGCTATCATGCCATCTTCGGCAGGCCCCTGCTGAACAAGTACCAAGCAGTAATTTCCACTTATCACCTCGCCATCAAGTTCTTTGCCGATGGGAGGATGTGCCGGGTCAGGAGCGACCCAAGGAGAGCAAGGGAGTGCTACGTTCGCACTGTCAACATGGTTGAAGCTTCCCTTGCTCCAGCAGAGGCTGCAGAAGCCCCTTCCAGTTCGAAAGTTGCTGCTGATGAAGGTGCTCACCTGGAACCTGCCCAGGTGACGCAAGGAGTCCCCATTGCTGAAGGGGAGGAGAGGAAACTCTCCATCAACTCGGAGCTTCCTGAAGATCAAAAGGCTGAGTTGATTTCCTGTCTGCTGAAGAACCTGGATGTCTTTGCCTGGTCAGCAGAAGACATGCCGGGGGTGGATCCTGATGTAGCTTGCCACCATCTGAATGTTGATCCCAGCTGCAAGCCCATCCAGCAGAAGAAGAGGGACGTGGCAACAAAGCTTGCAGAGCCAATAAGGGAGGAGGTTGCAAAACTCCTCAAGGCGAATTTTATTAAAGAAGTGCAATATCCCACCTGGATTTCAAATGTTGTAATGGTTAAAAAACCAGGGGGAAAGTGGCGAATGTGTGTAGACTTTACAAAACTTAATAAAGCATGTCCTAAAGATTGCTACCCCCTGCCTCGGATAGATTCTTTAGTTGATTCCGCGGTAGGATACTCTTGCATGAGTTTTTTAGATGCGTTTTCTGGTTATCACCAGATAAGAATGCATAAGCCCGACGTTCCTCACACGTCGTTCATAACTAACGATGGATGCTATTGCTATCTTGTCATGCCCTTTGGGCTTAAGAATGCTGGCGCGACCTATCAACGGATGATGGACCGTGTGTTTAACCATCAAAAAGGAAGAAACCTAGAAGTGTATGTAGACGATCTTTTGATTAAAAGTAAATCGTTTTCGCTGCACTTGCTAGATCTAGCAGAGACGTTCGCTACTTTGCGTAGATACAAGATGAAACTCAATCCTTTGAAATGTACTTTTGGAGCGAGTAAGGGAAGTTTCTTGGTCATCTCCTTACTCCGGAGGGACTTGCCCCCAATCCCGACAAGGTAAAAGCTATTCTTGAAATGCCTACCCCTCGTTCACCGAAGGAAGTTCAGCAGTTAGGGGGAAGGCTGGCAGGTCTTGCAAGATTCCTCTCTCGGGTTGGAGATAGGAGTGCCCCCTTTTTCAAAACTCTCCGCGGTGCATCCAAGTTTGAGTGGACAGAAGAGTGCTCTCATGCTTTTGAGCAGTTAAAGATGCAGCTCACCTCATCGCCTCTGCTTCAGAGTCCCCGGCCAGGAGAGGTTCTTTTCTTGTATCTAGGGGTTGGCCCTGAGGCCGTCAGCTCCGTTCTCCTTCGGGAAGAAGGCAGAAAGCAGTTTCAAATCTACTATGTCAGCCATATCTTGAAGAGTGCTGAAACGCGGTATCCGATCTTGGAAAAGTTAGCCTTGGCACTGGTCATGTCAGCTCGCAGGCTCCGTCCATACTTCCAAGCACATTCAGTCCAAGTCATCACCGATCAACCTTTGAAGGGTGTGTTGGAAAGGCCCGAGCATTCCGGCAGGCTAGCTAAGTGGGCAATAGAGCTAAGTGAATTTGAAATTTCTTATGTGCCCAAGACAGCCATCAAAGCTCAAGTCCTAGCAGATTTTCTGATTGACATGCGAGAGTCCAGTTCTGATCAGGCAGAAAGGTCACCTTTGGCTTGGACCATCTATGTTGATGGTGCCTCAGGCAGAAGTTCTTCTGGAGCAGGAGTGGTCCTTATCAATCCAAATGGAATCAAGCTAGAGCAGGCCATCAAGTTCTACTTTCCAGTAACAAACAACCAGGCCGAATATGAATCTCTGCTAGCAGGCTTGAGGCTCGCGAGGGAATTAGGGATCGATCATGTTCACATCAAAACTGATTCTCTTGTAATGGCGTCGCAAGTCCTTGGCAACTTTGAAGCAAGGGAGCCAGTCTTGAAAAAGTATCTAGCTCTTGTGAAAATAGAAATCGGCAGGTTTAAAAGCTTCACCATCGAACATATTCCTAGAACAGAGAATGAGGAGGCCGATTTTCTCTCTAAGCATGGGATACCTTCAGGAGGCACAACTTCCGAGCTCTTCCGCCCGGCAGTGGTGGAAGGAGATCTGATGCAAGTCGACCAGCGAGTCTCTTGGATGGACCCGTTCATCCTATATCTATCAACAGGAAATTATCATCATACAGTTAGAGACAAGAAGAAGTTCAGAATAAAAGCAGCTCACTACTTTCTAGTGGCGGGAATCCTTTATAGAAAGACCTTCCTCTCAACCATGGCCCGATGTGTTTCAGAAGAAGAAGCTCACACCATTTTGCAAGAAGTTCATTCAGGAGAGTGTGGAAGTCACTCTGGAGCAAGAACTCTTGAAAGACGAGTCCTACGGCAAGGGTATTTCTGGCCCACAATGAAGAAAGACTCAGAGATCTGTGCCAGAAGGTGTGTTCAATGCCAGAAGTTTGCTCCACTTCAGCACCAAGCAGCTCAGTCCCTCAGGTCGATTGCAACTCCTTGGCCCTTTGCGGTTTGGGGAATGGATCTCATTGGTCCTTTTCCCTTGGCAAGCGGGCAACGGCGTTTTATCATCGTAATGATCGACTATTTCAGCAAGTGGATCGAAGCCAAGGCATTGGCCAAGACAACGACTCAGATCGTCAAGAACTTCATTTGGGGAGAAATTGTATGTCGGCACGGGATACCAATGGCAATAATCACTGACAATGGGCCACAGTTCAACAATTCAGAGATGATAGATTTTTGCAGGCAGATCGGAACAGAGCTGCGTTTTGCATCAGTTCATCATCCCCGAAGCAATGGCCAGGTGGAAGCTGCCAACAAGCAGATCCTCAACTTGCTCAAGAAGAAAGTGCAGAATCTCAAGGGCAGTTGGGCCGATCAGCTTCCATCAGTCCTCTGGTCCCTTAGAACAACGCCATCATCCGCAACCGGGGAGACTCCTTTCAAACTCTCTCATGGCTCAGAGGCACTCATCCCGATTGAATTTGAAGTCCCATCACCCAGAGTGCTGCTTGCAAGAGAAGGTGTTGATGATTGGGCTGAGTTGAATAATGAGGAGATGAGGTTCAGCTTGGAACACATCGAGGAGGTCAGAGATCAAGCGGCTGTAAGGCAGGAAGAGGTCAAAAGGAGGATGGCCCGTTATTTCGATCAGAATATAAGGATCAAACACTTCCAAGTGGGAGATCTAGTTCTAAAGAAGGTCGATGCTGCTGCAAGAGCTGGTTCAGTTGGAAAGCTTAATCCAAATTGGGCCGGCCCTTTTGTCGTCAAAGAAACATTAAAGAGCGGTGCTTATCGCTTGCAGACGTACGAAGGAGAGGATATACCACACACGTGGAGTGGGGATGACCTCAAGCGGTTCTATTCTTAAAACCTCCTCCTACTTTCTGTATTCTCTTCAAAAATTGTTATGAATAGAAACTGCTTGCTAACACTTCTTCGAGTGTTTTGTTGTAATCATAACAGATAAGGCGCTAAGAGAGATTTCAAAAACGGTTCTACACCCGAACTCCTTCTTTCTTTCTTATGCTTTCTTTGCAAATACATTTTCTTAATCAAAGAATCCGTACTAACACCTTTTTCTAGTGTTTTCTCTCAATCCCAAAGACCTATAACGGTTCCCTAATACCAGGAGACATCGCCGAGTTCAGCTAGACCTCCCCTAGAGCCGTTGTCATTAGCGTAACACCACGAAGACCACGTGTTGCGGGGAGATTTCGCACCGTGTAGTGGGAGCTTGCAGGCTCTAGCGCGGTTGGATTCTGGACTTCGGATCCCGGTAGGTACCTGACCCCACCTTTGCATTATGGAGGGCAAGGTGGGTGTAAAGCTCTACCACGCCGCTTTAGGGATATTGTTACAACTTCGATGATCGCGTGAGGAAAGTATGCCGTTCCGGCTCACCTGCCCGCGGGTCATCTTAGCTTGTAACTCTCGAACACTCCATGGTACCCTCAAGCAGTGCCTGCGGGAGACCCACAGCTTAGACTGTACTCGAGGCAAGAGGGCAGGGAACCGTTCCGCCAAGTGAGCATCTTGCTCTTCGCAGGGAATTTTTTGGGTTGATTCTATAGCTTGTAGCCCGGTGAGGAAAGTATGCCGCTCAGGCTCACCTGCCCACCTGGTCGCGAGTTATAGGTCATTTCTGTTTTTTAGCGGACTGCTTTTCGCTGTCCGCAGAGTCCGCTTCTTTGGGTTGATTCTATAGCTTGTAGCCCGGTGAGGAAAGTATGCCGCTCAGGCTCACCTGCCCACCTGGTCGCGAGTTATAGGTCATTTCTGTTTTTTAGCGGACTGCTTTTCGCTGTCCGCAGAGTCCGCTTTTTTGGGTTGATTCTATAGCTTATAGCCCGGTGAGGAAAGTATGCCGCTCAGGCTCACCTGCCCACCTGGTCGCAAGCTATAGATCATTTCTATTATGAGCGGATTGGTTTTCTGTATCCGCTCAGTCCGCAGGGTACATTCAAGTTTATTTTCCTGTTATAAGCGGATTGGTTTCTTATATCCGCTCAGTTCGCAGAATGATTTTCAAGTTAAGTTTTGATCACTTCTATTGTGAGCGGATTGGTTTTCTGTATCCGCTCAGTCCGTCGAATGATTCTCGCATTATTTGATAAATTCATCAATGAGCTTTTATATTATGTGCGGTCTGGCTTGCGGACTACAGCTATAACTAAGTACCCCAGGCATTATCATCAGTTGGCTGTTCTCTGAGGCGGATGATGAATGAGTTGATGTCTAAATACTTTAATCAACAAGGTTCACTGTAAATAATATATCATGCGGACTGCAAGAGAAACTCGACAGAGTCCGCCTGAGTTTCTTGGTCCAAAGTGGAACAATATTCTCTAATCAGCAAGATTCATTATAAATGACATATATCGTGCGAACTTCAATTGGAGCTAAACAGCGTCCGCCTGCTATTGTTTTTCTTCTAAAGGCGAACAGCAATTATTTCTAATCGGCAAGTTAAAAAAAAAGCCCAAGTTTATTAGCATGACATGCGGACTGCTAAATATCGGTGCGGTGAGCGTGGAGAAAAGAGCATTGCAGAAAGCACACATGACAAAAAATATCCTTTCTATTTCTTCAAAAAATTTTTACATCATTCAAAATGTTCGGCGGACTGCAATCTTGCGTCCGCCACTTTTTACAAAAATTACAAAATGTATACATATGAATTGATCATCAGTCAGTCCGCTGTCTCTTCTCAGCAGGTGCAGGGCTGTCACCAATGATGTCGACATCTGGAGAGTAGCCCCCGAGCTGCTCCCACTGCTACCTGACCCTGAACTAGTGGCGGACCCGCTATGCGAGCTGCCAGTATCAGAGGAAGAAGCAGAAGAGCCGGACTCGGCGGACAGACCCTCTCCTCGCCGGCTTGATTCGGCATTGTCCGCAGGGACTTGCTCTTCACCTTGAGAGCCTCCGTCTTCTTCTTCGTCTTCATCATCTTCCTCGACAACCTCTTTTCCTTTTTTGGCTCTTTCCATCGCCGCGACCTGAGGGGCCAGCTCAGGAAAGATCTCCAGGAAGGGGACGCCGCTCACTCCTTCCTTCATGAGGCCGTCGCAGGCAAGCCGCTCAACAGCAACCTCAACTGTCTCCATCACGAAAGGGAGCGTGGCGGCCCGGATTTTAGTATTCTCCAAATCATAGGCGACCTGCAAAAGCAAGATTGCAAACTCAGACAGATCGCGGCGAATAGCAAATCCAGATCGCGGCGAATTCAACTCACCGCCAGCTCCTCTCTTTGCCGGGCATTCCTTTCTCCCAGCCGCGCGTTCCTTTCCCTCAGCGCTTCATTATCTTTCTGAAGCTGTTCATTTTTCCTCAACATGTCTCTGGCCAGTGTGGCAACATAATGATTTGTCACCGCGCTGTTCGCAGAGGCCTGAGAGGCCAGCAGAGGGAGGTCGGCGGCGGGCACCTTCTTCAGTTCGCTCAAGTTGCGCTTTCCGTAGAGAGTGGAGAGCGCAACATGGGCGTGGCGCGTTATCCGCGGACTCCTCCACGAGGGAAGTGCGGTGGATAAGCGGACATGCTTCTCCTTGCTGTGCCAATGGACCATAGGGTTCCCCCTAAGGTCCCTCTGGCTGATGCCAAAGCCGGACATGGAGAAGCTTTCGGAGGAGGAGTAGTCCGCAGCGACATCCCCTTCCTCCTTCCTCTTCTTTGCAACCGCTTCTTTCTTCTCCTTTTGTGTAGGAACAAAGCCGCTTGGCGTCTGCGGCAGGTTGGCGGGCACCGCCAAGGTCGCTGCAAAAAGAGAACCGGTTAAAAAGCATGGTGGAGGCGGATACAAAAGCTGAGTCCGCTAATACTTACTGTCCTCAGGCGTGACGTCCGCTAAGCTCGCCAGCAGCGGAAGGTAGTGCTCAATATCAAGCCTGGCGTTGGCCAGGAACTCGACAATCGCGGACTCCATTTCGTTCAGCTGCACATTTTTGAAAGCAGAGTCCGCGCGCACTTGCGGATAAGTGTGCGCGAACCCGAGGTCGCCCTCAAAGATTAAGAACCTTGAGGTCCAGTTGTGGATCTTGTTTGGAAGACCCACTACTTTCATCCCCCTGCAATAGAAGTAAATTACGCCCTTGTAGGGGCGGCCTCCAGAGGCAGTTATGGAGCTGACAGAGAATATTTTTCGGAAGATGTTCATTGAGAAGGCAATCCTTTCAGATCGCAGGTAAGAGAGGAAGCTGCAGATCGCAGCGACGGTATTCGGCGCGAGCTGGCCTGGGACCATCCCGTAGTGCTCGAAAATTGCGGCAAGCTCCCATAAGAGCGGGAACTTAAATCCGCTGTCGAAGTGGTCAACTGGAATGGCGATCTGGGTCGCCGTCGAGAAGTTCAATCTTTCCTGGTGTGCGGGTAGGCGGACAAGAATGTTGGAGTCCGCCATCTTCCTTTCAACAAAAGCCGCCAGATCAGCCTCTTTCAAAGTGCATTTTCTGTGGTCGGCAGAGTGGAAGGCGACTGCAGCATCAGTACGCGCGGACACCATGTTGCAGGCCGCAGGGTTTCGTTTACTTCAGGAATTTCCTACATAGAGAAAGCAGAAGGCACTATTTATAGATAAAATTTCTGACAGCTTTTTGGCCAGTCCGCGTAGGTCGCATATTCAATCCGCACAGTCCGCAAACAATCAACAAGCAGCCAAACAAATAACGCGGATACAAAGACAAATTAACATTCCAAGGGAAATTCAGGGCCAAGTCGCGGCCGTCGCAGCTTCCTATCCGCTCAGGTCGCGTATTTTCCCACCTGCAGGTTAGGAAGAAGCGGACACAGCGCTAGTCCGCACAGTCCGCCACAAATCATGCCAAAGATAAAGCTACATAAGAATATCGGACATATAATCTGGATCCGCACAGATCAAATAGAATTCAGTTCACAACACAGCATCGTTTGAGTAATCATACAAACAATATACATTTAATCAGATAAGGAATTGCGGACTCAGCGATCCCTGTTGTCCGTCCGCGCCGGCTTTTCTGCTCTGTCCCTGCATAGATGAGCCGCCTGATCGCTTATCTGAAGAATTTCACTGTATACCCGGCAGAGATGGTGATGGATGACGTTTATAGTCCGGTGCATATGGGCGGCTTCCCGGTCAACTCGACTGAGAGGCACCATTGGCTCCGCTGCCGGCCTCGGCTCCTCATCCGCGGGCTGCTGGCCACCTGCCGATGCCGCGATCTCAGGAGGAACGCGATCTGACGCCCGCGGCCTATGCTCAGCGACCTCAGCAGTCCGCTTCTCCTTTCCTTCACGAGCCGACGCCAAGTGCTTGCCTCTGTAGTATCGGACGTCATCCGCGAGCCTTTTCTTTTCCCTTTCAGACCTCTCCAGCGCCCGCGAGATGCTGGCGACCTGGTCTTTGAGGGCCTTCTCGCGTTCTGCGAACGCTTTCTCGCGCGCCGCGGACGCCCTCTCGCGCTCCGCCGCTTTCTCTAACTCTGCTTTGACACATTGCATTTCAGCTTCAAATTTCTTCTCTAACTCTTTTATCATACTCAGGCTGGGTGGCTCATCTTCCGCGGACTCCACATGTGAGACCGCGTCGGCGCCAGTGTTGGGTGTCACCACGATCTCGCCACTCTCTATGGAGCCCGGCAGCGACTTTCTACCTGCAACAAATAAAGTCAAACTTCGCATTCAAAGGCAGTTCGCGGCGGACTAAAAGAAAGGATAAAAGATCACTTTTAGATATAGCGGCAGCGAGTTTCCGACTATCAAAGATGATTGGCCGCCTTGCCCGCTCTGGGTCAAAGGCGCTTAACCGCTTTTTCCATTCACGGTGAACCCTTGCTCTTCTCTCGGCAGCCGCACTTGTTGAGACCACGATATCGTCCGTCTTGGTGATGATTTTGATCGGTCTTGACGTCCGCGGCGGCGACCTGTAAAGCCACTTGCGCTGAAAGTATTTGGGCGCCGGCTGAAGTTTACCTGACCGCATCAGCTCCGCCGCAATCCTCAGATCCTCAGCAGATTTGTCCGCCGCGGCCTGCTTCGAGGCTGCCTCGACCGCGGCAACATGAGCAACGATTTGCTTCTTTTGTTCCTCCATCTTCTCCTTCAGCCTCTCCCTCTCCTCTTCCTCCGCAGCGGACAAGGAAGGGAGTTCGTCCCCCTTATCTCCAGCAGTCCCTGCCTCATTCTGCTGCAGCATAACCAGCAAGGAGTCCTGGATTAAGTCAAGTTGATCGACGTCTATAGAATCAAATATCTCATCCGTGGAAAGACTCACCGTTGAGAGGGAATTCTCTCCCTGGATTTGGGCCTCCGGAGTAACCAGATCGCCGTCTGGAACTTCTTTGTCGCGCGGCCTGTGTTGTAAGTCCGCTTCCCCAGTCCGCTTGGAGATGTTCTTCTCCTTCATAGCGCGCAGCCTCCTCTCAACCCGCTCAGCGACGGTCTCTCCGTCTCTCTTCCTCTTCTTCCTCTTGGCGGTCTTCTCAGCAGCATCCGCGGCGGACCCCCCTAAATCAGGCTGGTCAGCGCGGACAGGTTCAGGATTCACAGCAGACAATGCCTTTGAGGGCGCGTTGTCCTCTACCTCAGTCCGCCGGTCTTCTTCGTCCAAGTCAACGATTTGCACCGAGGCATTGGGGGAAGATATGTCAGTCTCCATGTGTTCGCCAGTAGTGTCCGGCGAGGTCGCAGTCTTCTGAGAAGGGGCGGAGTCCGACAAGGTTGCCATCTTCTCACTCCTCAATGGTTCGGCGTCGACTACGGCATCCTTGCGAGCAGAAACATCGACGTGGCGGACTGCTTTCTCCGCAGGCTTCTCGTTCTGGGAGTTTTCTCCTGCGAGGCGGACAGGATCTTGTCTTGCCGGCCTCTTTGCAATTTTCTTGGTCTTCATTGGCGTTGACGGCTCCGAGTCGCCTTTGGCAGTGAAGCTAGAGAGGAATGTACCAAGTCTTGCCATGCCGGACTGGAAAGTGGAGACCGCAAGTGGTGAGTATCGCCCCGTGTCGATCAAGATTCTCAGCAGATCCAGGCCCTCCAGCGATATTTATAGCTTTGGCGGCATTTTCGAGGTTTGCGGACTCGGCGGTTAAAGAAACATTTTCGAAGTTTTTCTGGAAACTTAAAAATGTGCGGGGATTATGTTAACCCCTCATTCCGCAACATACTCCAAGTTCCCAAAGCCCCCATTCAGCAGGCGCGGACAGGATTTGTCCGTCCGCCCAGTCCGGCACTGTCGCCAGTTGGGCGCCAAGGGTTGTACCCCAGCAGCGGACGAAAAGAGCTGTCCGCTTAGTCCGCCGGCGCTTTGGGATCCAGATTCTCTAAAGCGGCGGACTCAGTGTCTCATCCGTCCAGACCGCCGGTCTCCAGTGGCCGCGCCCAGCAGCAGTGGAAGCTCCAGTTCGCGAGCCCAGTCCGCCCCTTCTGTGCGGACTGGCGTGTTCTTTCTTTTTGCTTCCCGTCACCGCTGCCCGGTTCTCCTGTACCCCGGGCAGCCGGTTATTTTAGCCCTGCCCGCTTGGGCAGGCCCCCTATCCTATAAATAGGGGGGAGGTGGTGCACTCAAGGCACGCTGACTCGGACCCAGGAGCCTACTTGTTACAGGCTGCAGACTCGAATCCTGTGCCTTGCGGACTCCCCCTTGCTGTACTTCCCTCAGTCTTTTCTTTTCACTTGTAACCCACTTCTTCTTCAATCAAGGGAAAGCCCGTCGCAAGAGAGGCATTCAGGCCGCGACGGGCGAAGTCTGTTGTTGCCGTGGTTCACGGCCCTGCTCCTCTTTCAGCTCTCATCCGCTTAGTAGATCGCTGCTCGCAGTCTCCCCTTTTTCCCGTGTTCGAACCGTTAGCTGGTGGTGACCGACTCCCTGTCCGTTTTCGTGCATCAACAATATAGGAGTGCCCATACAAACTTATATGATGAGGATCTTGTTGTGCAATGTTATGAAATGCTATGTATGCTATGCAATGGAGACACAGACTATAGTTCCCACTTTTCGAGCAGGTACCTAACCTCTCAGGCATCACCCGCCGTGGCCAAGCGGTGACAGTAGAACGGGCACTTCTACTACTATGCGAGTATCCAAAATATTTCACCTAGGCCTCCGTACGCCTCAACTCTAAGAACACAATAGCGGATCCCATGCATACTATGGCCCAGTGGGGTCTTGTGTAGATGTGCACCAAGAACACAGCCCGAACTGGCCTTGTGTGACCCGGAAGGTGCCTCGAAAGTAAGCACGAGGACACAGCTCAGCCATTCACTTGGCACGGAAGGGGCCCCGGGATGTGAACACCGAGGACGCAGCCCAACCGCCCAAAGTCTAACTGTCAACTCCCATCAGTGTGACGATCGGCGAGCCCGTAGACCTGCTACAATATCCTTAACCCAGGGTTACGACACCGCGTGTCGACTCACACCACATGCAATTCCACAACACCGTGGCATGGAAGGGGCCTCGGAAGAGGGCACGAGGAGACAACCCAACCATCCATCCATACCCTTATCTCAACATAAACCAAACTAGTGACGACCATCGCCTCACTTACATCGTTCCACAATACTACCCGTAAGGAGACTACACTCTAAGTATTGGACTACTAAACTCATTCCATTGATCAAACATACTTATGGCCATAGTTTATTCTGCTACATGACTTTCCAAATGATAACAACTTATTATAAACATGATGCGCATATAAAGATCTATCAATCTTTCCAAAAGATAACAATGTATTATGAACATGATACGCATAAATAATAATCTACCAAATTTCTAACAAGTCAATTCGTTTAAGTAAGCTTGCTTCACAATTGGATTATATGAAATCTGATTAATAAACTTCATCAATCATGCAACTAAAATGTTTAATCATAAAAGAGTTCATCCAAGCCAAGTAACTTGCAATATTAATTCCACCGAATCCAAATCCATATTATATAAAATCCAGAATTTGGGTGCAGAGTAAATCTGGACAGCAACTTCGACCGAAGATTCCTGAAGATACGGGAATCCGGTGAAGACGTGTAACCACTAGATGGAAAGGTCTTTTCGTGGGCTACAACCTTTTTATTCAGACCTCAACCCAGATTTGAAATTATCCTATTTGAAATCGGACTCGAAGTCCGCTGCATACAGGACACAATTTCTTCATGTAGGATTTATTGAACACCATTTTCGTTCAGACTTTCCCGTGGCTACATACATCGCCTGAAGTCGTGCAGCCACTCGTTGGAAAGGTATTTTCAATGAATTCAACTTTCGTGTTTATTCAAAGGCCCGGATCCGGACATATCCTACATGAAAATGGCCACGAAGACCGCTGCGCAGAGCACAGATTCTGCACGCATCTTGAGTCGGAATGAACGGCATCGGTTCATCTTTCTCCTAAAGTCGATCCTCTTAAATCTCCTCCAGAAATTTCCTCCACCCTTATTCACCCTCGTGAGGTCTTTACTCTTCACGAAACCATCCCCCATCTCCACATAGAAGATCAGAGAGGTTGAAGACACCACCAACCAAGGGCAAAAGCCCTAGATCGGCCTCATCCTAGAGAAAACATCTTCTCACAAGTCAAGACTCTCCCGAGTCGACATATCGCCTATATATCTATAGATCTAGCACCAGCGGAGAGGGTAGGAAACTCACCTCGGTTCCAGCAGTACCACCATTTCCAGCCATGGATCGTGTAGTCCTTCGCGGCGGCATCTTCTCCTTCACGGCGATGGCAGATTTATTTCTCTACCGAAGTTCTCTCTGGCAATTGGGCTGGAACGAAGAGTGAAACGGCTAGGGTTTCATTGTTCGTATATATATAACGAGCGACACGGGTGAAGCGTTACAGACAGTTACAACGTCTGTTCAATGCACTGACACGGGTAGGGACACGCCAGTGTCTCTACCCGTGTCCTTCTCGGGTACTCTTAGTCAATCTCAACATACTTCGTCGATTTCAATACTCGAAATGGGTAGGGACACGCACGTATCCATACCCGTGCCCACATGACACGAACATGCACTTTGGCCGAGTCCTTCTACTCGAGTGTCGACACATGGACTATGTCGACATAGGGCTGTGTCGACACAAGCCTGTTGTGTCGACACAGAGCTGCTGTGTCGACACAGCCTACTGCTGTGTCGACACTGGGTTACTGTGTCGATACAGCTTGCTGCCATGTCGACACAGGCAGCAGCTGTGTCGATACAGGCAACAGCTGTGTCGACACAGGCAACAGCTGTGTCGACACAGGCAGCAGTTGTGTCCACAAAGGAAGTTGCTGTGTCGACACAGGCTGCTGCTGTAACAACACAGGGCCGTGGACTAATTTGTCCATACCACCACAAGTGCAACCCAATTTCCTGCACTTCGCTGGACCCGAGTCAACCCTCCTGACTCGAACACGCAAACGAGCGGGCTAGTGCGAATCGGGACGTTACAAATCCTATAAACAAAATAAAAGATTTCGTCCCCGAAATCAGGCTTGGGCTAGGGGAGAAAAGCATAGAAGGAAAATTAACATATGCTTTTAAATAAAATTACCTTGAGCAAATAACTCCGGGTCGCGTTGTTGCATCAAATCCATTGGCTCCCCTCTGTACTCCTCCTTCCCATGATTAGACCATAGCACCTTCACCAAGGGAACACTTTTGTGGCGCAATATTCTCGTCTCGTTATCTACGATCCGCACCGGCTCTAGTCACACAGACCTATCGGATGCCACAACACTGTCAGTTGTGGGGGTATATTGTTCGGGCCGCAACAACGCCTTTCGAAGCGACGACACATGGAAAACGTCGTGGAGGTTCTCCAGCTCTGGCGGTAACTCCAACCGATAGGCCAACGGGTCAATCCTTTCCAGTATAGTATAAGGCCCAACATACCTTGGGCTGAGCTTTTTCACTACACGGACCCGTGACACTGCATGCATCGACCGAATCTTCAGAAACACCTTATCACCCACTTGAAAACTCCACCATCCGGTGCTTTGCATTATAATACTTCGCGTGCCGACTTTGAGCCTCCAACATGCGATCCCGTATCAATCTGACCACCGCATCAATGTCATCTATAAATTCATTTCCCATTGCCTTTGGATCTTCATCTTGCACCCAAGACAAGGGAGTCCTGCACCTTCTTCCGTAAAGGGCTTCATGGGGTGCCATGCCGATGCTTGCCTGATGGCTATTATTATAAGAGAATTCCACTAGGGGCAAGAGTCTTTCCCACAGTTCTCCTCTGTCCAGCACACATAACCTCAATAAATCCTCCAATGTTCTGATGGTCCGCCCAGACTGCCCGTCCGTCTGAGGGTGAAATGCGGTACTAAAGGTTAGGTGCGAGATCAAATACGCATGTATCGCCTTCCACTCTTTGGAAGTAAACCGTCCATCCCGATCCGAAACAATTGTCTTGGGCACACCATGATACCGTACGAATTGCTCCACAAAGAGGCGTACCAAAACGTCCACGTGCGCTTCCTTCTTCATTAGGATGAATCGGGCCACCTTTGTTACTCGATCAACAATAACCCACGCCGAATCATTCCCGGAACGGGAGCGAGGTAGCCCATGGACGAAGTCCATGGAGATATCCTCAAACATCCATTCGGGAATGGACAATGACTCTAATAAACCACCGAGAATCTTACATTCGGCTTTCACCCTTTGACAAGCTTCACAATGTGTAACATAGTAACGAACATCCTTCTTCATTCCCGGCCAGCACATGGTCTTCCGTAAGCCGGCGTACATTTTTGCAAAACCCGGGTGTACTGAATATTGAGAGCTATGCGCCTCTCTCAAGATATCCTCCCTGATTTTGCCGCCCTTGGGAATACAGAGCCGGCCGCGAAAGTAAACGAGGCCGTCTTTTAGTGTGTACTCATCGGTGGTCCTATCTTCAATTGCCTTGATTTCCCGGGCAAAGGCCGCATCCATTTCTTTCTCCACCAAAATTCGGCCCCGGATATCACAAACTATACTCATGCTTGCCAAATACTCCGCATGCTCTGCCGATGGAGCCTTGAATACCAAAGTAATATCCATCTCCTCAATCATCCGAACCAACTCCATACTCATCAGCCAAGACTCTGGGCTAGAGCCTGGCACTTTTCTACTCAATGCATCTGTACCGCTCACATCCCTTGATACGATGCGTCGGTGTAAACCTGAAATCCTTCCTTCCCAGATGGAAGTGCAAAGATGGGGCGGAGATAAGCCGATCCTTCAGCTCTTGGAATGCCGCTTCACATTGGGGAGTCCACTCAAATGGCACACCTTTCTTTGTCAAAGAAGTAAGAGGAAGGGCAATCTTGGAGAATCCTTTCACGAACTTACAGTAGTACCCAACAAGTCCAAGAAAGCTTCGTACATCGGCCGCCGACTTCAAGGGCGACCACTCCTTCACGGCTCGCGCCTTTGCCGGATCCACTGCTAATCCTGCCCCACTAATCACATTCCCCAAGAAAGCAACCTCCTTGAGCCAGAATTCACACTTGCTAAATTTGGCGCACAAGGCGTGCTCCTTCAATATCTTCAACACCAAGGTCAGGTGCTCGACATGCTCCTCCTCCGTCTTTGAGTAGACCAAGATGTCGTCGATGAAAATAATGACGAAGATGTCCAAATATGGTTCAAACACCTTGTTCATCAGACTTATGAAGGCCGAAGGGGCATTTGTGAGCCCAAACGGCATTACCGTGAATTCGTACAAACCATATCTTGAACTAATGGCCGTTTTCTGGATGTCCCCTTATTGTATCCTCAACTAGTAATATCCTGAGCGCAAATCCAGTTTGGAAAACCAATGTGCTCCCACTAGTTGATCGAAGAACTCGTCGATCCGAGGTAGTGGATAAGTGTTCTGCACCGTTAACCGATTGAGTTACCGATAATCTATGCACAAATGCAGGGTTCCATCCTTCTTTTTCACGAACAGTATAGGGGCTCCCCAGTGTGACGAAATGGGGAGAACGAACCCTGAATCCACCAGTTCTTGCAATTGAACTCTAAACTCCGCGAGTTCCTTCGAGGCCATTAGGTACGGGGCCTTGGATAAAGGCTTGGCAGCCGACACTAGATTAATCTGGAAGTCAACCTCTCTATGCGGAGGTAATCCTGGTAGCTTCTCAGGAAACACCTCGGGAAAATCCCGCACTACCCATACATCCTTTAATTCCAATGCTTCTTCCTTCAACTCGAACCAGATCATGAATACCTCGTCCCCCATCATATGAGCTTTTACAACCTGAACGAAAGATAACATCATACGCGGCGCGAAGCCAATACCTTGGAAGATGACGTTGGTGTCTCCATGTCTCAAATAGATCCACTTCTCCACGCAGTCGATCCTCGCGAAGTGCCAGTCCACCCATGTCATGCCCAAAATGATGTCAAACTCCGGCATTCTCAGGACCATGGCAGGCGTATCAATGGCCTTCCCTTCAATAAATAACTCCAACTCGCACTTGGCGGTTGCGGTCATCTTCGAGCCGTCCGGAAGGCGTACTCGTCGGGCTATGCCGGTAAAGTACTGTACACCCTCCATGTCTTTTATGAAATCCTCGGACACAAAGGAGTGTGAGGCACCGGTATCGAACAGCGCATAGTCCGTCTTCCCGCCAATTATCACGGTGCCTAAGTGCCAACAACCAAAACTTATTGCTAGGTGTCTAGTAAGTCTTAATCAATTCAAGTTAGACCATGAAAATATTGTAAAAGTAGCGAACATGCAGCTAACAAACAGACAGAAATTTGAATAATTGAAATTTTATTATCCAAAAAAGATATCATTTATAAAGGTATGACCTCCCTTTTATAGAATGGAGGAGATAAGAGAGAGTACAAACAAACAATGTGGGACTAAACATGTACATGGCTGAGCGGCTAGAAATTAAAGAGACCGCACAGGCCGCGAGGTTAGACAGATGGGTTAACTGCTCGGCAACTCCAGCAGGATAAGAACATGCCGCAATGGGAGACCGATATACCCCCGGTCTCCAAGCTTCTGAGAGAGACCGCCAGACCGCTCGGACAACAAAGAGCAACAGTCTGAATATGAACTTGCTGGGAAGGAACCGCTAGACCGCGCAATCAACAAACCGCCAGACAAGACCGCAAGGTCGCCCGGTCTAATACTTCAACACTCTCCCTCAAGCTGGAGCATAGATATCAATCATGCCCAGCTTGTCAAAAATGTGGAAGAAGGAAGTAGAGATCGGTTTTGTGAAGATATCCACCAATTCTTTGTCAGAGGTGACAAACAGAGTACAAATCTGTTTCTTCAAAATCTCCTCCCGAGTGAAGTGGCAGTCAACCTCTATATGCTTTGTTCTCTCATGGAAGACCGGATTTTTGGATATGTATATAGCGGCCTTGTTGTCACAGAACATAGGAAGAGGATGGTCATAGACCTCTCCTAGGTCAAGCATGAGAGCCCGCAACCACGTTAACTCACACGTGGTTAACACCATACTCCGTATTCGGCTCCTACACTGGATTTGGAGACAACAGACTGTTTCTTGCTCTTCCAACTCATAAGATTTTCTCCAACAAAAGAACAAAAACCAGATGTGTATTTACGATCGCCTTTATCATCCGCATAGCTTTAATCTGAGTAGGCTTCAACCCTCAGATGAGCATTCCTTTGAAAGAGTAGCCCTTTGCCTGGTGTTGCTTTGACAGACTCTAAAATCTTTAAGGCAGACTGAAGATGGCACTCCCTGGGAGCTTGCATAAACTGACTGACCTTGCCTACAGCATAGGAGATGTCGGGTCTGGTCACCGTGAGATAGATGAGTTTGCCTACCAAACGTTTATACCTTGTGAGATCAGATGAGTTTGCCTACCAAATGTCTGTACCATCTTACATCCTACCATCAGACACCATGATGCAAGATGCCACCCTTCCATCCCCATCAACATCTAACCTTCACCTACCTGATGTTCCACCCTCTATCCCATCAATAGTTGCCACATCTTCCACACCAACTGCAACACCATCTACCACTGTCTCATTGGACCCCTCTACCATCACATCTATCATCACTGTTGATGCACGAAAATGGACAGGGAGTCGGGCACCACCAGCTAACAGTTCGAACACCGGGGAATAGGGAAGGAAAGGAGGAGACTGTCGACTAATCGGTTACTAGCGGTCGCGGCTAAAGGACTGGAAAAGGGGGCCGCTGACAGCGGCAACAGCAGAGTTCGCCCGCCGCGGCTTAAATGCCACTCTTGCGGCGGGCTTTCCTTTACTTAAAATAAGAAACAGTTACACGAAGGGGAAAAGAGGAAGCCGGTCGGACTACAAGCCGCAAAACACTAGACTTGAGACCGCAGCTCTTAACAGGCGAGCTCCTGGATCCAAGTCAGCGTGTCTTGCGGAGTGCACCCTCCCCCTATTTATAGGCTCAGGGGCCTGCCCAAGCGGGCAGGGCTAAAGTTACCGGCTGCCCGGGGTACAGGAGAACCGGGCAGAGGTGAGGGGAAGCAAAAGAGAAAGAAACAAGAAAGGAGGGAAGCCGCGCGGCCTGGCGGATTCCTCCTAGCGAGCTGACGGCTGGGTCCTGGAGCCTTGTCGCTGAGCAGGGTCGGCGTTGGCAGCGGCCTGACATGAAGACCGCCCGGCTTGGGAGGCGTGGCGGTTTGAATACTCAGGCCGCCCGGTCTGGAAAGCTGCGCGGACAGGTCGCGGATTCCGGGCTTATCATAATCCCCGCACATTTTTAAGTTTCCAAAAAACTTCGAAAATGTAGAACTAAGCTGGAGACCGCGACTGCCTCATCGTCGTCTATAAAATCCCCTGGCCCTTGTCACTCTTCAAGATTCCTGCCGAGCCACGGGTCGCTACTCGCCACTTGCGGTCAGCATTTTGCAAGCCGACGCGATCTTTCACAAGATGGATGTTATGTCTTCAATGTTAGCACGCAACAAGAAACCGCCAGAAAAGAAGCAAAGCCGGAGCGAGAACTCGGATGATTCTGCCCGACAGTCTGCCAAGAAGACTGGGAAGCCGGAGACTTCAGCGGCTTCTGGACCTGAAAAGAGGCCGACAGAGACCGTCGGCGGATCATCGCAGACCGCAGTAGAACCCAAAGCGGTTTCAAAGACTGCACCAGCACAAGCCGGAATTGCCAAATCCTTCGACCTGACTTTCTCTCCATCAGGAGAACCACTGCTAAAAATTGGTGGGACGGAGGAGAAAAGTGTTGAATCTGGAAAATCGTCTGAATTGAAGGACAAGGTCGACGTAATCATTGTGGACGACAACGAGCCGGAGAAGGCGCTGGAGACCGAACAGATTTTGGGCGAACAGCGCAAGCGGACTGAAAAGGTGTTCGGTTCCTTGAAACGGCAGAAGGAAAGGCGCGAAACCCTTGAAGAAAGGATGAAAAGGAAGATGAGGAAGTTGCACGCCAGAAACCGGAATATTTTCGAAAAGACCGACGCGGACAGTCTTCAACACAGGCCGCACGAGAAGGAGGTACCCGAGAACCCGCCCGCACCGGATTACAAGCCGAGCGAACTGGAGGGTACGCCCGCGGTTAGCGACTCGCTCAGCGAGCTCCAGAAGGGCATGGAGACCCTCCAGCGGCAAGACGCGCTATTGTCGACACCAGCGGCCTCTGAGGAGGTTGACCGCCCCGATATCCAGGTTATTGGGGAGAAGCCTGGCGAACCGGCTTCCGCGGCTTCTGAGGGAGCCGAGAAACTGAAGCTTCGCGAGAAGATGGTGGAGATGAAGAAACTGATCGCCGAGAAGCCGGTGGCGACCACACTTCCATTGCTGCAAGGTAAACACCGGGACGTTAGGCGAATTATTAAATTCTACAAGTCGCGGTCAAGGAAGAAGGGGGCTAATATAATATTAAATCCGCCGGCCAGCTTTTTCCTGACCACGACTCAACTGAAAAGCCGAGCTAAGGAAGCCGAGCGGCTATGGAAAGAAAAGCTAAAGAGAATAGATCCTGAACGGCTCCGGCGGCCAGTGATTAAAATCCAAACCGCGGCCTCTGGAGGAGATAAACATCAAACCGGCGGTCTTATCCAACCGATTTCCTTACTAGAACCTCGCAACAATCCGGCTGAACCTGACTGCGGTTTCTCTTCTGCAGGTGTACCGGAGACCGCGATGAAACCGGGCGACTTGACGTCGTTTTTGTCTATGCTGCCACCGCCTCCGCCTCCAAGTGTTCGCGAGAAGGAGATGGCCGACTTCCAGAAGGACGTCGGCACGCTGCAGGCGGCTTTGGACGCGGCCACCGAAACCCTGCGGGCTAAAGACGAATAGCAGCGGGTTGCCCAGGAGGCCGCGGAAAAAAGGACCCAAGAGTTGCAAACCACCCTGGAGCAAGAGACCACAAGGTTGCAGACTGCGCTTGAGCAGGAGACCATGAGGTTGAAGTCAGCGATGGAGCAAGAGACTGCTAGGCTCCAGACCGCGAGGGAAGAAGAGACCGCCAGGCTCCAGACCGCGATGGAAACCGCGGAGGCGAAGATTGCTGAGATGCAGGCCGCCTTGGAGCAGGAAAGGACGGAGAAGTACTTGCTGATGGCCGCGCGGCTGGAAGGAGACCGAGAAGAGATCCCACATGCTGAAGGCGGCGAGAACCAAGACCTGCCAGCAGAGACCGGCAGAGAACAGCGGACTGCTCTACCAACTTCTGGAGAGTTGCCGGGTACTGGCCGCCCGGCCTCTAGCGAGACTTCAAATCCACCGGAGGCCGCGGCGCCTAGACAGGTCGCAGTTCCAAGCGGGCTCGGGGGTCAGGGGATCCCAATGATCCCATTTGCGAGAGTGGAACGTGACACTGCGCGGGTTCATCGGTCTCTGCATGCGCTTCATAATCTGGTTAGCCAGGTGTACGTTGCGATTGTGCAGACCGGTGAACAGGTCGCGCACATAGGACGAGACAGGCCGGAGGATGACAAGCGATCCTGAGCGACTTGAGAGAACTAAGCCGCGCGGACAATTGATTATTATGTTGTAATATATATTTTTTCTCTGGATGTTGAACTATTTGATTGTTGTAAACTGCTGTATTTTATTATGTCGCGAACTGAATGCGGCTTATGCGGTTTGTATTTATAATCCACATGCCTGCTGCTTTGTTCTGAAAAACTTAAGTATAGGATAGTAGCCGAGCGGTCTCGCAAACAGAGCGCCGGTTTGAATATTTGATGCCCACATGATTCGTCATAGAGTTATTCTAAGTGCAGGTAAATAGCCGTGCGGACTGACGGACTAAACTGCGACTTGGCCATTAAGCTGATCTGTACTCCCAGCGGGCTTAGGCCGCGCGGCGTGACGACTAGCCGCGATTTGACGTTCGGCACTGTACCTTCACAGATTTTCTATAAATAGCGCTAACCCCGGAAATTTCATCACAAATCAAAAAGGATGCGGGCTAAGTCCAAGTCGTCGCGGTCTGACAAGGCCACTACGGTTAGGACTGACGCGGCCTCCGCTTTCCACTCTGCTGATCACAAAGAATGCCAGCTTACAAAAGCCGAGCTGGACGATTTCGTTGAGAAGCACATGCAGGGAAGTCCGCTGGTCGCGCGGCTTCCCCGACAGGATGAGCGGATTAACTCCTCGCACGCAAATCAGATCGCGGTCCCCATCGACCACTTTGACTGCGGCTTCACCTTCCCGGTCATGATGGAGGCCGTAGCGGTCTTCGACCCCTACGGAGTTGTGCCCGGACAACTACCCCCCAACTCGATAACCGCCATATATAGCTTTATCTCCTACCTGAGGTCGGAAAGAGTCCGCTTCTCTATGAGGCTCTTTCGGGAATGCTTTTCGGTGCGGTCTATCCCGGACTCCGGGATAAAGATCTTCCGGAGGCACCTCTACTTCGGCTGCAGAGGGCTGAAGATAGTGAACCTGGCGAACAAGATTGCGAACTGGTCCGAGCGGTTTCTCATATTCGAGGGAAACCTGGGGTTGCTGCCAGTCGACCCCCAGATCCGCGAAGAGGCCGCCTTTGGCAGCAGCGGCTTGGAGGGCATCGAGAAGGAGATCTACAACTTCTTCAAAGGCGAGCGCCTTGATGTAAACCACTACATTCCGCTGTTGCCGTCGCTAGTAGGAATAGAAGCGGAAGACAGTAAGCTCCAAACCGGCCGACCTGATACCTTAGCCGCACGGACTGGAAACTAACTTTTCCTTTATCTTTGCAGCTGCTGTGGCGGTCCCGCTGAACAAGCCGCAAACTCCTGGCGGCCTGACTCTCACTCAAAGAGAGAAGAGAGCGAGGCGTGCCAAGCCGGCGCGGGTTGTGGAGGAGGAGTCGGCCTCTTCTGGAGAGTTTATGCTGCAAGGAACAGGCAGCAGCCTGAAGTACCTTCACGGCGATCCGGCCTTGCTGTGGAGTCCAGACGGCAAGTCAGTGACGATCTCCACCGCCCTCCCCTACTGGGGGGAAGAAGAAGTAAGCCGCCACGCGAGCGTGGTTGGCGGCGCGCTGTATGGCAAGCGCAACTTGAGGGCGATGCGCCAAGTTCCACCAGACGACCTGCCGCGGCTAGCCGTGCAGGTCGGGGCAAGGAGCTTTGTGGCAAGTCACTTCATGGGCCTTGCCTACAAGCAACTAATGAAGGAGAACAGCGGCCTGAAGAGGCAGTTAGTGGAACAACAGGAAGAGAACAAGCAACTAAAGGGAAGGGAGGCGGTAAGACATTACCGTTACTCGTGCGGTTAGCTTTATGTAACCGCGCTGCCTTACCTTTAGCTTTTGTTTGCAGGAAATGTACAACCCGGCCAACCCCATCTTCCAAGACCAAGTCTTTCCGCAACTTGTCCAGGGGAATCGATGGAGCGCTTAACCGCCTCCGGGACCTTGGCGGCTTCGCGACCGGCTTCACCGATTTTACTTGCGCCGACATCTACCCCACACTGAAAGAGCAGGTGGCCGACGTCTACAGGTCGATCAAGGGCAAGAGCAAGGTCGGGGAAGAAGTCGGCGAGGTGGAGGAAGACGTCGAGGTAGAGGGCGGCCAGGGAAGCCCAAGTGCACGCACATCGTCTGAGTCCGGCGGTCAAGAATCTGAGACCGCGCGGCCAGACTCGACAACTTCTGGCGGTTCAGGGAGCTCAGCGACCAGCAGCGGATACACTGAATCCCCCGTCGATATCGGCGATGGCGGTGATTTGGATTCTCCTACGACTAAGAAGCTTAAACCGGGCGATTATAAAATCTTTATCTTATTTTTTGTATTTTGAACTTTTTTGGAAATCGGCGGTATTATTTTTTGTAACCGCGCGATTAATGTTTTGTAATACTTAATTAAATAGAAATGAAGGCAACTTTACCTTTCTCTTTACTACATCTCTTTTTCTTACTCGTTTAAGTCCACACGGTCTCAGCATAACTTCCGATTTAATAAAATGCAAGCACATAAACCGGTCTGAGTTCACACTGCGACTTCAACGAAGTTACCCGCAAGAGACATATATTTCCCTGCGGATTATTCCGGAATGCACGTCGACAATAAGCCGAGCGGCTAACCAATTAAACCGCAATTTACCTTAATGAATCACTCAATGTTATCTGTTGGAAGAGCCGATTGACCGCGAATTACTTATAGATAAACCGTGTCGCTAAGCCGCGCGACTACCGGTCGCAGTCGCCAAACATCCATAACATTGAAGTATAAGATCGCGGCTAGGGCGAACTCTGAAACGAATTGCCCATTTGATACAAGGAATAAGAATAGAGAAACAATCTTCGGCTTTCGATAATACAGGTCGATATTGGCACATGGAAGCCGAGAATTTTTGTGACGACAGTTCGCTGATTAGCTAATATAATTAATACCATAGAAGTCGGCGGTTCAAAGCCAGGAATTAAGTGCCAGACGCAGGTCGGCCGACTTCCTTTCCATATGAATAATAAACCGACAATTGATATATGAAAGCCAAATAAGATACCGAATAGCGGATAGGCGGACGTAAGTCGGCCGAGTTCCCAAATATATTAATAATAATCCGGCCGGAAGTCAAATAACTTAAGCCGGAAAATGTAACCGGGCGGCCTGTATATTACAACCTGTGCAGGCCGCTTAATAAAACCGCGTGGTAGTGGATAGGCTCGTGTTGTCCTGCAAAAATAGATGAAGACATGCACTTATGTGTCAATGTGGGCAGGTGCGTGTGGCAGTACTTTCCACAAAAAGAACACATAAGCGGGATTGAAATTCTTAATATCCACGACCGATGTCAAGCAGGACAAGTACGCAACGTCTGCGACTGAAGTCAAGCGGAACAAGTACGCAATGTCTGCGACGAAGGTCAAGCGGGACAAGTACGTAATGTCCGTCTGTGACTGAAGTCATGCGTGACGGGTACGCAATGTCTGCGACTGAAGGCCAAGCAGAATTTCCACTACACATCTGCGACTGAGGTCAAGCGGGATGTGGAGGGCTTTTAGAATTCAAAAGGGGGCTCTTGCCCCTACATGCATGCATATTGGCATAAAAAGTAAAGCTACAAAATAAGCTTCAAATGAAAATAACGTTTGCATGATATCAAGGGTGTGGAAAAGGATATATGTCTGCAGTTTTAGCATGCCCCATTAATACCGATTGTGAAGGGGTCGTTATATACTATTCTGAACATAAGCATTTCTCATCATATAAAGAAAGAGAAATCCCTGCTTGAACCATTGAGTAAGAAATGGAAGATTGCCTTAGAGAATTACTGATTGACATATTCTTGCAACTTTCCAGCTCTTGCAAGTTGATTAGCCAATTCCCTGAGAGCTATGCAATCTTCTGCTTGATGACCAATATCTTTAAGATACTTGCAAAAAAGCTTCTCGTGTCGATACTTGATTTTAGATTTCATACGCCGAGGCTTCTTGAACTCAGGCATTCCTTGAATGATTATCAAAAGATCTTCCATAGAAATTTTGAACTTAACATACTTACCTGAACCTTCTTCACGCTTTGGAGTTTTCCCCTGGAGAAGAGGAGGAGACTTGCAATATTCAACTTGCGAAACATCTTGGGAGGAAATAGATTGCTGTTGACCAGAAGTCCCTTGAGATTGTTTAGCCATTTGATTCAGAAATGAAACATAACCTTTATTTGCCTCTTCGCCTATTATGAATGTATTAACTATATCAATAATATCTCCGTAGCTTTTGGGATACTTTGTGGTGAGCTTGAATTTCAATGGGCCTTCTTGAAGTGCATTTATGAAAGCATGCAAGTAATAGTCTTGATGGACGCTACAAACATCCAGAACCTCCTTTTGAAACCGATCAACAAAATCTGGATTAGACTCGTCGATTCCTTGCTTGATTCAGAAGAGAGCTCCAACGTCTCTTTTCCGCTTCCTGTAAACAGTGAATCTAGAAATAAATTGACTTTGAAGATCCTTAAAGCTGGTTACTGATCGAGGTGGGAGGCTATAAAACCATTCTCTTGCAACATTGCCAAAAGATATAACAAAAAGCTTGCATTTTACTCCATTTGACACGTTTCTCAGTGAAACAGCTAATTCAAAAGCTTGCAAATGAGAAAACGGATCATCACATCCAGAATACTCCGGGAGACGCGGTACTCTAAAGTTATCGGAGACAGTATCCCACCGAATACGATTAATGATGGAGAAGGGGCCTCTTCTTCTTCCTCACAAAAAGGTTCATTTGCAACAGATTCTAGGCCACGCTCAACACTGTTTGCAAAAATTTCTTTATGAGGGTCAACAACCTCACTATTAAAATACGAGCAATCCTGCACTTCTGAGAGATCTGTAGTAACCGAGATGTTGCTGGATTTATTCTGACCCTTAGCAGGATTCATCTTGAACAGAGGGAAATAGCCGAACTTTTTCAAGAGACCACAGAATAGCGGAGGCTTGACGGGCGGCTAAACGGTGCAACAAGCTGACAAGAAGACCGAGAAGAAAACCGAGCGGGTAGAACGCCAGGTTCTACAGCGCTGGAGGCGGGCTAAAAACCTTAGCCGGCGAAGTCGCGGCTTGCTCGACAGGTCGCCGAACTCTAGAGGATAGAGCGGTCTAATTAGCTAGACCGCTGATTTCATCGATTAGTCGAGATCTGAAGGTCGCGTCCTAACTGTTGATGCACGAAAACGGACAGGGAGTCGGGCACCACCAGCTAACGGTTCGAACACCGGGGAATAGGGAAGGAAAGGAGGAGACTGTCGACTAATCGGTTACTAGCGGTCGCGGCTAAAGGACTGGAAAAGGGGGCCGCTGACAGCGGCAACAGCAGAGTTCGCCCGCCGCGGCTTAAATGCCACTCTTGCGGCGGGCTTTCCTTTACTTAAAATAAGAAACAATTACACGAAAGGGAAAAGAGGAAGCCGGCCGTACTACAAGCCGCAAAACACTAGACTTGAGACCGCAGCTCTTAACAGGCGAGCTCCTGGATCCCAGTCAGCGTGTCTTGGGGAGTGCACCCTCCCCCTATTTATAGGCTCGGGGGCCTGCCTAAGCGGGCAGGGCTAAAGTTACCGGCTGCCCGGGGTACATGAGAACCAGGCAGAGGTGAGGGGAAGCAAAAGAGAAAGAAACAAGAAAGGAGGGAAGCCGCGCGGCCTGGCGGATTCCTCCTGGCGAGCTGACGGCTGGGTCCTGGAGCCTTGTCGCTGAGCAGGGTCGGCGTTGGCAGCGGCCTGACATGAAGACCGCCCAGCTTGGGAGGCGTGGCGGTTTGAATACTCAGGCCGCTCGGTCTGGAAAGCTGCGCGGATAGGTCGCGGATTTCGGGCTTATCAATCACCATCATCACTCCCCTTCTTAAATCACTTATAGTAGAGGCCATTACACCTCTTGATACTACCATTACCTCTTTATCTACCCAAATATCTGCTCTCACTGCTGCCCCCTCCTCAGTCAGGGGCCTGGCCTCAGTTCCCAGAGAAACCAGGCAGGGGGAGATGCCTGATGATGATGCAGCAGCTACAGCTTCAGAGTTTTTAGCTCCATCATCAGCAGACACTCCAATCTTCACAGCAGAATATAAAAACTGTATAGATAAAGATTTGAGTGAGTTTATTGATACTGATATGGACATTGATGAGACTGTTGGTGATTTTATCCCAAATCCCACAGTTAACTTAGAAAAATTGATGCAAACTTTTGATACTGTATATATGCATCCTCTTTCAGCAAAATTCACTAAGCCACATTTGGCTATTGTGCGTTATACTTCTCCTGTCAGTCCAGTAGTTGCTAAGCAACTATTTAATAACTTTTTAATCCCAGTATCTGCACCAACGTCTGCAGTCATTCCATCCCCTCCAGAAGCTATCTCAGCACCAATCTTTGTGATGGATGAATCCCCTATGCCAGATCTAGATGAGTTGATCTTGGCTGACATTGAAGAAGAAAATAAGGCAGCAGCTGAAAGCTCTGTCCCAGTTACTTCTGATTCTTGTATAGTCTCTTCTTCAACTCCTGCTGAAACTCCAGCCTTTGAAACTTCTGCTCCTGCTACAGAAAAGACTGCTACTTATGATAAAGCCTTGAAAACACTGGATGCTATATATGATAACCCTCGATGTTTTGCCAGCGATGATGATGAAGATGATGATGAAGAAGATTCAGATGAAGAAACTGCTAAGAAGAAGAAGAAAATAATGTCAAAGAAAAGGAAAGCCCCTCCTTCGCCTGCTGCAAAGCCAAACCCAAAGAATGACACTCCATTCTATATTCTCCAAAATATTACTCCTTACAAAGGAATGCCAGCATCGATGTGGTTGTCTAAAAATCAGCAAAAGGAGAAGAAAAGAAGTAGAAAATACTCTCCTCCTCCAATTCAGAGATATAGAAAAGATCCACCACCTCCACCTCCTCCATCAGCTGGTGCCACTAGCTCTAGCTCTCAGAGATCTGCCCCTATTCAAACTTATCAAAGACATCAAGGGAGATCTTCTGGAAGCAGTCAGCAAAGACATCACTCTTCAGGAAATCAACAACAACAACATCAACAACATCAATAACATCAGCAACAACAACAAAGTATCACTATAGAATAGAAAGTTGATAGTCCCAACAGGCCAGATTCACCTCCTGTTCCTTTTGAGGATCCTGAAACAGCAAACATTGCTAAAATGGCCAGGTTACAGGAACTTGTTGGTCTTTCTTTTATTAATAAAGCAAAAGGTAAAGGCAAAGATATATCAGGATATTCCACTATGTCCAAATACAGGAAGGAAGAACTCAAAAGATTTGATAAAGCAAATAAACTGTTCAATGTTGATGATTACCTGAAGCTACATCCTGAAGCAGTTGTCCCCAGAACTACATCCCTGAAGATTATTGGGGAGCTGACATGACAATGACACAGGCACAGGCTCTGAATCCAAATAGAGAAATTATCTTTACAAAGCCAGGAGAAAAGACAAAAGAAGACAAGCCCACAGATAAGCAGAAGAAATAATCTTTACAGTGCTTCTATTTCTTTTCTCTACATTAGTTTTAAAACTGATTTGTCTGTTTAAAATAAAGGTCATGTACATATATATCTGATGCATGTGTTAGTAAATATCTGCCAGATATGCATTTTTCCCTGCTTTGTTTAGTCTTATATTTTTGTTTTGAGTCTATTAGTGACTTCACCCAAATAGGGGGAGATTGTTGGATCCCTAGTTGATTTGGGCTAGGTTCACTAACTTAGGATGTGACCCAACATGTATAGCCAGGGTCAAAGTTGTATCCTAGAGTCTAGGCCAAGTCCTTAGAGTCAATATCAGATGAACCAGCTATCAACAAGACTGCCAGAGACTCAAGACTTAGAAGATTTCAAGATTAAGTAAAAGTGAGTTCGACGTTCGTCGAACTCAGGTCGACGAAAGACGTTCTCAGCTCGACGATCTTGAGATATTTCTCTGAGCTAAGCTCGACGATCTTCATTCTCTGGTCGACGAAAACTGGGATACTTCAACAAACTAAAGTCAGGATAACTTCAGATTATTCTAAGTCCAACTTCAGACTTTGGTCGACGAACAAGATTCTGAGCTCGACGAACTTGGATCTCAAGTTCACAACTTCTCAGGTCGACGAAGTCAACTTCTCAGGTCGACGAGATCAGAACTCTACTCGACGAATTCTGGAACCAGAAGATTTATGTCGACACTTAGGGAATGTGTCGACACCAACTATGTTGACACCAGAAGATTTGTGTCGACACCTAGACTAATTAGTCGACACCAAAAAACCTGTGTCGACACCAGAAGATTCATGTCGACACACAGAATATCAGTCAACACAAAATACTCGACTAAGTCCAGAATTGTTGTTGAACTCCAGTCGACGAATGTAATTGTCAGCTCGACGAACTTCAGATAGAAAAGGTAAAGGCTCTAAAGCATGCAGCTCTGTTATCAGCTCGACGTTCTTGGAACTCAACTCAACGAACAAGAAGCCGTCTGGTCGACGAATTCAATATCTCAGTTCGACGAATTGGTAATTCTGTTCGACGAATTCTGTCAACTGTTCGACGATTCCAAACTTAGCCATTTCCGGCCTTCTGTCCCCATTCTAATGCGGAAATTCCTGAGTAATTAATGCTCTACATTCTCTGAATGTATCTATTAGAGGAAGCATTAATTATGGTCTTCCTCAGGATTATTACTTGCCGATTTTCCACGGGACAGTTGAGGAAATGATTCAATGCCGATTATTCTCAAGGTGTCAGCATTAATTACAGAGGATTCAATTTTTTGAAAAGACATAGAAGAAAAGAAGATCGAGAATCAATAAGGAGAACAAGAACATAATCAGTCAGAAAAATAGAGTGACACACACAGACTGACAAAAAGAACTCATACAGCAGCAAAAAAAAGCATCACACGAGAAAATCATACTGAATCTTACAGTGACAGGCAGTGATTTCATTCAGAAGAAGAAGAACAATCATAAAATATCATGAGTCTTCTTCTTCAATATTCTCTCCAGGACTTCCAAAGGCAGCAGATATCAAATCAGTCAAGAAGCTCCTGCATCACTGCTTGTCAAGAAGTCTGATTGAAGACCTATCACCCTACAGCAAAGCTTCCAAATCTTCCTGAACCATTCAATAATTCAGGGGGAGCTTTTGCTAAACATCAATCCACATAAGTCTTCTCAGTTTATTGAGAAAGATAAGACATAATCACTCTCTCACCCCCTCCTGTATAAAGGGTTGTCATCTCCCTTCAAAAGTGATTCCTGTTTGCAAGTCTCCTAACCAAAAGACTTGAGTTAGTTTTTGAGGACCTAATCAAAACCCATTGGTGTTAGGCACCTGATCAAAAACCTGTGTGGATTCCTACCAGGGTAGTAGAAGAGTGGACTACCCAGATTTGGGGAACCACTATAAATTACTTCTGTCGTCTAGTTGCCTATCTTTTTCTTTTTGTTCTTGCTGTGTGGCTGTGATTAGGATTATTATTTTCTGTTTTCTAGTTTCTGAATTACTGCACATTTTCAGTTTACAGCAAAAGCTGTAACAGCACCCTTATTGGGACCAAACAAATTGTAAATATACTCTATTTACCCCCCCCCCCCCCCCTCTAGAGTATTGTAGACCTAACCCTCACATTCAAATGACGTGCCTGCGACCCCTCCCTCTGCTGAAAGCATATGAATGATAGCGGAAGAGGTGTTCTCTATGTTTAGTACCCATCCTATGAGATATTTATGTCCCCTTGTCCCTGGGATGGAGTCAATGCGTGTCAGCACTATGGAGCAAACTACATTAAGAAGAGCTTCAGATCAGATATTGAACATGTATCCTGTGCAGGGAGCGCACTCAGTTGATGAGTATTTACATGCATTTTTCATGATAAGGGGCTATGCATATTTTGTGTTGGAGGATGTGCAGACGATAGTTAATATGTTTTATAACGGTCTACGGTATGATTTATGACTTCTATTGGTAGTACCAAAGTTATTGGGTTTCCGAGCATTGGTGGAGTTGGCTAGATCATTGGAAGTAGATTTGGGAAAAGACCACCAGATGCCAGTGTTCAGTGTAGCGAACTCTGCAGTTTCTATAAAGTCTGAATACTACAGGAGGTGGTATAAGAGGTCTAGAACATTTACTAGTCAAGCTCCATATGCTTGGCACACTTGTGGCAAGTCAGGACACCTTACCCGCGATTGTTGTGTTGAAGCCCCATAGAAAAAGAAAGCTAATTCAGGAGAAGCTGCTTGGCGAGTCCCACGTACTTGTTATAAATGTGATAAGATAGGACATATTGCAGAAAATTTCATAGTGGTACTCCAGTGGCAAAGAAGGCTGGATCTGGAGTAACCTTTGGGCGAGGAGGTCGAATCCACTGTTATTACTGTGGCAAGCTGGGATTTATAGCCCGTGACTGTTAGGGTTGGTTTCCAAAGATAGAGGAAAAGGCAGAAGGCCATAAGCAAAGGGACGAGATGACAGGTACGGTTAAACTTATAGCTTTTATACTTATGACTTGAATAGTTATTGGCTTATGATTTGTGTAAGTAGGCTTTATCCCACTCTTGGTGGTGGAGAGTACTGTTTGTTACAGGACTTCTCGCTCCTTAGCACCCAAAGTTTTCATGTGGTACATTCTCGTGCTTCCCGATTGTGGGCTTTCAAACCAAACAGAAACATTGTCATTAAATATCGTAGGTGTTTTGATCTTAATAAGGGACTGACTTTCGGAGCAACATGTATATGTTGATTACACTCGAAAGGGTCACACTAGGGCAAAACCCACAGGTTGCGAGACTAAGTTAACAGTTCTTGAGGGGGCGGAGTTGTTATTAACTCTACTAGAGACTAATAATCCCAAGCCTGGGTTAGGCGGTGTTTTAGGGATGTCGGAGCTTGCCGACGCCTTCCTCGAAAATTTCCTTAGAGCCCCACCTTAGAGAGAGATCTAGTTCACCATTGAGTTGGTTCCTGGTGCCAAGCCGGTGTCGTAGTCTCCTTACCGCTTAGCACCAAGAGAAGTGGTTGAGTTGAAAGAACAGCTTTAATTATTGATAGAGCATGGGTGTATGCATCCAAGTTCGTCACCTTGGAGTACCCCCATCCTCTTCTTGAAGAAGAATGGTAGTCGGCGACTGCGTATCGATTACCAGAAACTCAATAAGCTGACAGAGAAGAAAAAGTAACTGATTTCGAGGATCGATGATTTGTTCGACCAACTAGATGGATCAGTTGTGTATTCGAAGCTGGATTTGAAGTCTGTTTACTATTAGCTATGAACCAAGGAGAGTGATATTCCCAAGATGGAGTTCAGTATACGATATGGGCATGATGAGTTCATAGTCATGCCTTTTTGGCTGACAAATGGGCCATCTATGCATATAGACTTGATGAACCGGATGCTCAAGGAGTAATGGGATTGGTTCGTAATATTGTTCATCGATGATATCCTGGTGTACTCCTAGTTTGAGGATGATCGTGCATGTAACACCACTATCCGTCACATGTCATATAGTAGAAGGTATGGCCAGGGCCCGAAGCCATATACTACGGACATACAGAAGGGTTACTAAATGAAACCATCCTTCCAATAACATACATCCTACACAGAGTACATTCTAGCAGAAGCATTTTAAGAGTTGCAAAGAAAAGAATCCAAGCCAACAACATGAATGTCCACTAAATACCCAAATTAGGAATGAGCGTACAAAATAAACAAAGTACTTGGCCTTATGGCCTTATAAGAGTTTACTTAAATAAACAGTGTCTTCCAAACATCGGCACGCAGATCAGCCACACATGAGTATACAAGTAAACATTCACATTGTCATTCGGAGCCTATTTTCCAATAGGCCCCGCAGTACCTGCAAGCAATAATCCATCGCGGCGGTGCCAAACAAAAGCAACAGTCAGCTAAAGTTGACCAAATTAGGCTCCTTAACTAGGGGCGGCGATGTTCCTTCCCTGCACTTTATTAACATAGCCAAACAGTAGTGAAATTTCACTTCATCACAGGGGTAGGCAGGCACGGCCACACACCCCGTGCTCTCAGGGCACATTCTCGGTGAAACCGGTCAAATCCGCGGTCTCACCTCCGCCCCTTGGACGAAAAATCTCGTGAGAATTATAGTCTTTCTGGTCTAATCCTAAGACCATCCATCTATGCCAACGACAAGTACCACATACTTTTGGTCGGTTTAACCGAACAACATAGAGCGGGTACTATTCCGCCTAACCCATTGCTCACAGCGCAACGTTAATTTTAGCCATATGCGCGGGTCAAGCTTCCTCGAGCCCCAAATCGATCACACACATTACATAACCCAGTTATGTGCAAGTTGGCTCCCAGGCCACCAAGATGACAGAATCACGCTTCTACCCATTATTCCGGGTGCACCTTGGAGTTAATCTCTAAGATTCCCTATTGCAATCTACCACATAGAAAACTCGAAAAACAACCATCGATAAAGAGTCTTCTCCGACCATTCATGCAATGAAACATCACCAATCCAAACCAACTTGTCCGGGTAGGCTTCACACATCATGACTATGTCCGTACTTCGATTCCGGACTCTAAATGCAAAACAATGGGGACTATTCATGTCCACCCGAATGAACACCTCACACTCACCACATACTCGCGAGAGCGGGTTTCCTGTGCAGAAAGAAATAGGACTTCATATGTCCAAGAAGAGAATCGTTATACTTGGGTTTCTCTTTGGCGCCATGAAGATCTAGACTGAAGATAAGCACCGTAATGGCCTCGCCTCCATAGATCTGGACTGGTCTTGCGAATTGGGGCTCCGAAGCTCCACCTGCAGTCGTATCTCTCCTTCTCCTTCTTCTTTGTTCTCCCCTCTCTCTAAAGCTTTAGAAAGAGAAAGCTCCAAGTGGAATGAGGGTCTCAAACCCTATTCGCGGACCTAACTCAGCAAGAACAGCCCCGGGCCCTTGGATCCCAAAAGAAGGAAACATACGGTCACGATTCGCAATTAAAATCATTTTCCTAGGCCGAACAAGGCTTGTGACACGCCCATGTCATAGGCCTTGTTTCTCGATCTGAAACCGATCGTCGAACACAGAACAGGACACGGTCATAGACAAGCCCGTATACTGCTTGACACGCCTATGTAAGATTATGACATGCCCGTGTCACGGGGCGTGTCCCTCAAGCGACATAGGTAACCGTCACGTCCTGACCAGGACACGGTCTTAGACACGACCGTGTCAGCCTGTACACGCCCGTATCGGCCTGTACACGCCCGTATTATAGGCCGTGTACCACACGCGATACAGACCGGCTAACACAAAGAAGGACACGGCCCTATACACAGCCATGTCTGACCTGGACATGCCCGTGTCTGACTTGGACAAGCCCGTGTCCCAGGCCGTGTGCCTCTGTCGACATCACTCTGCCGACACAGAGAAGGACACGGCCCTAGACACGCCTGTGTCTCATGCCTTGTGCCCGACCTCCAAAGATCGTTGAACGCATTTCGTCGAACACACGGAAATACGTCAAACTTATAGCAGGACACGGCCGTGGACAGGCACATGTCCCAGGCCGTGTGACCATTATCAGGCCCCAGATTGGCCTTAAGACACAACAAAGTTAATTTCCAAGTTTTGGGGCTTACAATTCTCTCCCTCTTAAAAGAATTTCGTCACGAAATTATAGAAAGGAAAAGATACACAAAACTTAAACGGTACCTGAGTGGAATACCTCTGGGTACTCCTCAAACATAGTATGATCTCGCTCCCATGAAAGCTCCTCACGACCAGAGTTGTCCCATCGGACCTTGACCATCCTGATATCTTTGTTACGAAGTCGCTTGAATTCAAAGTCCTCAATGCAAATAGGCTTGATCTTCATCGCCAACCCACTATCAACAGGTACTTGATCAACTGCAATCACTTGTGAAGGCTCTTTCACCGCCTTCCGCAATACCGACATGTGGAATACGTCATGTAGACCACTCAATTCTATTGATAGCCTCAGTCGATAAGCTGCTTCGCCAATTCGCTCCAAAACCTCAAATGGTCTAAGGTACCACGTGCTTAGCTTCTTCAAGCTCCGTACCCGTGAGACGCCCTTGAATGGCTTAATCTTCAAATACAGCCAGTCGCCAATAGCGAACTCAACGTTCCTATGCTTGGCATTATAGTATTTAGCTTGCCGGTCCTGAGCGATTAGCAATCGTTCTCGAATAGTTCGTACCAACGAAGTTGCATCTTCCACTTCTTTCTGCTTGTACATCTTCGACTCACCCGCTTCCAACCATGACTACAACGTGCGACATCTCCTACCATAAAGGGCCTTGAAGGGTGCCATTTGAATACTTGTTTGGTAGTTATTGTTATAAGCAAATTCCACCAAGTACTGGTGTTCTTCCCAATGCTTCCCGAAATCCAAGAGGCACATGTGAAGCATGTCTTCCATCGTCCTGTTGACCCTCTCGGTCTGACCATCCGTCTGCGGATGAAAGTCCGTGCTGAAACTCAGCTTGGTTCCTAATATTTGTTACACCAACATCCAGTTATTGGACGTGAACCGCCCATCTCGGTCACTCACGATGCTGTGGGACCCACCATGTAGTCTAACAATGTTATCCACATAGAATTTTGCCAGTTTATCCACCGAATCATCTTTCCTATTCAGAATGAAGTGCGATACTTTCGTCAATCGATCTACGATCACCCGGATGATGTCGTTTCCCTTCTGCGACCTTGGAAACCCATGCACAAAATCCATTAAAATATGGTCGAACTTCCACTCTGGGATAGACAAGCACTTCAAGAAACCTCCAGGCTTCTGGCACTCCGCCATCAGTAAGACGCACATTTGACACTTCGCAACATAAAGTGCCACGTCCTTCTTAAGTATTGGCCACCAGAACAACTTCTTCATATCACGGTACATCTTCGTGCTCCCTCGGTGAATCGAGTACTTGGTATGATGAGCCTTGTACATCAATTCCGCCCGTAGTTTACCCATATTTGGGATGCACAGACGATTGTCCTTCCATAACAATCCATCAACAACATCAAATTGGGAATTTGACCAATCTAAAGCCTCATCCATGATTTGCTTCATGTTGCTATCCAAATCCAGAGCCTGCCGAATCCGATCATCCAGGTCATACTGAACTTCTGTCCAGTTCAATTGTGCTTCATCACTAGTTTTCTCGTCAACACAAGAGATCTCTAATGACTCAAACTCCCAAATCAAATGCTCGTCATGAACCGACAACCAGTTGGCTTGCGCAGGGGCCCTGCGACTTAATGCATCCGCGACCGCATTGCCTTTCCCAATTACATAATGAATCTCGAATGTGTAGTCCCCCGGGAACTCCATCCATCTCCGTTGCCGCATGTTTAGAACCTTTTGATCCAACAAGTACTTCAGGCTCTTGTGGTCGGTATAGATATCGACCTTCACATCGTACAAGTAATGCCTCCACAGCTTTAGGGTAAATATAATGGCCGCTAACTCCAAGTCATGCACCAGATAATTCCTCTCATGTACCTTCAGCTGACGTGAGCCATAAGCTATTACACTTCCATGCTGTTGTAGAACATAACCCAATCCACTGCCGGAAGCATCACTGTTGATCTCAAAGCCTTCGGTCCCACTCAACGAACTTAGAATAGGCATCGTGGTCAACCGACTTTTCAACTCTTCAAATGCTTGTGCGCACAAAGGCGTCCAAACAAACTTCTGCTCTTTCCTCGTCAGTGTGGTGAGGGGTAACGCTATCCGCGAGAAGTTCTCCACGAAGTTCCTGTAATAGCCGGCAAGCCCCAGAAAACTCCGGACTTCCGCTACCGTAGACAACACAGGCCACTCACGTGTAATAACTATCTTCGTCAGATCCACCGCTATCCCCTCTCCACTAACGATGTGACCAAGGAACGCTACTGAGACAACCAAAACTCGCATTTGGAGAACTTGACGTACAATTGGTTCCTTCTCAGTGTCTGCAACACCAAATGTAGATGCTTAAAGTGATCCTCCTCACACTGCGAGTACACAAATATATATCGTCGATAAAGACGATCACGAAGTGGTCCAGGTACTCTCTGAAAGTTCTTTTCATCAGATCCATGAACACGGATTGCGCATTAGTCAGCCCAAACGACATAACGGTAAACTCATAATACCTGTATATCGTGCTGAAAGCTGTCTTGGGGATATCACTTTCTCTTATCCTCAGCTGATAATATCCGAATTTAAGATCCAATTTCGAGTACACCGATGACCCGACTAACTGATGGAACACATCATCAATCCTTGGGATCGGGTACTTATTCTTCTCCACTAACTTGTTCAGCTCTCGATAATCGATACAGAGTCGCAAGATTCCGTCCTTTTACTTAACAAAAAAGACCGGTGCACTCCAAGGCGACGAACTTGGATGCACATAACTCTGTTCCATCAGCTCTTGAAGTTGAACCTTCAGCTCTGTCGTCTCCTTAGGCGCTAACCGATACGGGGAGCGTGACACAGGTTTGGCACCTGACACTAGATCAATAGTGAAGTCAATATCCCGCTGAGGTCAGGCTCCAGGGAGATCGCTAGGGAACACATCAGGGTACTCGGATACCACTGGGATGCTGTCCAAAGCAGGCTTAGGCTTCGAAGCCTCCACTAGCGTGAAGAATAGCTCTACACCAGCATGAACCGCCTTAACAACCTGAAGAGCAGACATCAAAGTCTTGCTCGACCCTTTCAAGCCTGCAAATATCGTCTCATGACCAGTTCCCAATTTGACCTCCTTGTGATTGCAATCAACGTATGCCAGCTGCTCCGAGAGCCAGTCCATACGAAATATCACGTTGAACTCCACTATATGCAGTAACGACACTTGCAAGTCAAAGTCTTGACTCCTAATCCATATCTAAACGCAACAAACCCTAGCCGCGCGCATTGAGCACCCATTACACAATAACACATCCAATTTGTCCTTTACCATCAAAGAAGGTACTCTGATGCGCGATACAAATCCTTTGGACAAAAAGGAATGCGAAGCACCCGAATCGAACGGTGCTCTCCCCAGATAATCGAAAATCAAAACAAAGCATAACACAAGCAGTCCTAACCTAACATGTGCAAGGGCAACAAGTATTTAAAGCGAAACTGCTATAAATTTAAACCGTACCTATCACCACGTCAGCGTGCTTCCTAGCCTCCTGATGGACCAGGCTGTACTCTCTAGGCTTCTTCACGGACTTTGGGCGTCCGCTCTAACAATCACGGGAAAAATGCCCCGACTTCCCACAATTATAGCATGCGCCCGGGGTTCGGCTTGTAGTTGCCCCTGAAGCACCAGAAGAAGGGGCTCTACCCGAAGTCCTAGCCTTCTTATAGAACCTACGATACCCAGACTTTGGGGTAGTCGGCACTTTGAACTCTATCTTCATAGCACTAGAGTCCTTCTTCTCTTGGACTCTCTCTTTCCGCGTTCTACAGTATGCAGCTCTTATAGGACTTGCAGTGTTCGATACCCTACTCACTGGCATCTGGTGAGTTTTCCCCAAATATACTTCCAAAGATCTAGCCATCTCCCCCAAGGCTCGGAAACCCAATAATTTTGATCCTAGCAATAGACTTCATAACTCACCACGCAGACCATTATAAAATCTTTCGACTATAGACTGCTCATTCTCAAACTCAAAGCCTGGGTAGCGCCTTATCATAAGAAACGCCTCCAAATAGTCGTCAATTGAGTGCGCTCCATGCACTAAAACCATGTTCAAATACTGACCCGATGGCCGTCTAACTGTCATTTGCCCCATCACACCGCCCGACGTTGAAGCCACCTCAGGGACAAAGGGTTGCACATTCCTTCCATGTTGTGCATTAGTCACAGTGAACACCGCTTCAACTATCCTTCTTATGGTTTCAAACGAAGGAGGGGTCTCAAGCACGTCACTGGGTGCACTATATTACTCAGAAAGTGAGCGTTTTGACAGTATTACAACACTCATGGTCAACTATAGTCGTACAAAACACCATTAAGTGACCGACCAAAATTGCAAAATGCAATTATAGAAACACGCATGTTCCCCAAACATGTGTATTTTCATATCTAAGTGGACATTCATGAGCTCTTTTTATGTTATAACGATGACGCACACACATGTGCTCACCACCCCTTAAAATAATTCGTCCACGAATCAATTTAAGCATGACCTAAACCGGTAGTATGATACCAAATTGTAACACCCCTATCCGTCACATGGCATATAGCAGTAGGTCCGGCCAGGGCCCGATGCCATATGCTACAGACAGACGGAAGGGTTACTAAATGAAACCATCCTTCCAATAACACACGTCCTACACATAGTACATTCTAGCAGAAGTATTTCAAGAGTTGCAAAGAAAAGAACCCAAGCTAACAACATGAATGTCCACTAAATACACAAACTAGGAATGTGCGTACAAAATACACAAAGTACTTAGCCTTATGACCTTACAAGAGTTTACTTAAATAAATAGTGTCTTCCAAACATCGGCACGCAGGCCGGTCACATAAGAGTATAACAAGTAAACATTTACATTGGTCATCGAGGGACGGCTTAGCAACCAGGGCTTCAGCCCGCTATTTGCCAATAGGCTCCGCAGCACCTACAAGCAACATTCCACCGCTACGGTGGCAAACAAAAGCAACGGTCAGCTAAACCTGACCAAACTATAACGACCCCGCCACCTAACTCGGTGCGGCGATGCTCCTTTCTTGCACTTTATTAGAATAGCTAAACATTAGTGAAATTACACTTCATCACAGGCGTAGGCACGCACGGCCACACAACCCGTACTGTCAGGGCACATTCTCGGTGAATCCGGTCAAATCCGCGGTCTCACCACCGCCCCTTGGACGACAAATTTTGTGAGCATTATAGTCTTTCTGGCCTAAGCCTGAGACCCTCCATCTATGCCAATGGTAAGTACCACGTACTTTAGGTCACTTTAACCAAATGACAAAGAGCGGGTACGGTTCCACCTAACCCATTGCTCACACCACAACGTCAATTTAAGCTATATTCACGGGTCAAGCTTCCCCATGTCCCAAATCGATCACACACTTTACATAATCCAATTATGTTCAAGTTGGCTCCCAGACCACCAAGATGACAGAATCACGCTTCTGCCTAGTTTTCCGGGTGCACTTTGGAGTTAATCCCAAGATTTCCTGTTGCAATCTACCGCATAGAAAACCCGAAAAACAACCATCATCGCGGAGACTTCTCTGGCCATTCATGCAATGAAACATCACCGATCCAGACCAACTTGTCCAGGTAGGCTTCACACACCATTCCTATGTCTGTACTTCAATTCTGGACTCTACATGCAAAACAATGAGGACTATTCATATCCACCCGAAGGTACACCTCACCCTCACTAGATATTTGAGAGAGCGGGTTTCCTGTGCAGAAATAAATAGGACGTCACATGTCCAAGAAGAGAATCATTACCCTTGGGTTTCTCTTTGGCGCCATGAAGGTCAAGACGGATGAAAAGCACTGTAATGGTCTCGCCTACGTAGATCTGGACTCGGCTTGCGATTTGGGGCTCCGAAGCTCCAATGATGGCCGGATCTCTCATTCTCCTTCTTCCTTGCCCTCCCCTCTCTCTAAACCTTTAGAAAGAGAAAGCTCCAAGTGGAATGAGGGTTTCAAACCCTATTTTCGAACTTAACTCATCAAGAACATCACTGGGCCCTTGGATCCCAAAAGAAGGAAATAGATGGCCGCGACAAAGGAAACCATCACGTCCCGACCAGGACACGGTCTTAAACACAGCCATGTCGGCGTGTACACGCCCATGACAGCCTATACACGACCGTGTTCCAGGCCGTGTACCACACGCGATACAGACCGGCTAACATACAAAAGGACATGGCCCTGGACACGCCCATAGACACGCCCCTGTCCAACCTGGACATGCCCATATCCGACCTGGACACGCCCGTGTCCCAGGCCGTGTGCCTCTGTCGATATCACTCCGCCGACATAGAGCAGGACACAACCCTAGACATGCCCGTGTCTCAGGCCATGTGCTCGACCTCCAATGATCTTCGAACGCATTTCGTCGAACAAACGAAAATTCGTCTAACTCGTAGCAGGACACGGCCATGGACACGACCGTGTCCCAGGCCGTGTGACCCTCATCAGGCACCAGATTGTCCTTAAGATGCTACAAGTTCATTTCCGAGTTTTGGGGCATTTTAGTGCAGAGCACTTGCATATTGTTTTGGAGACCTTGAGAAATAATTAGTTGTATGCCAAGTTCCCTATATGAGAGTTTTGGTAATCTACTGTAGCGTACCTTGGTCATATTATCCATGGTGAGGGTATCGCGGTGGATCCGGCAAAGGTTCCTCTTATACATGAGTGGCCTATGTTGTCTTCAATGGCGGGAGTTCAGAGTTTTCTATGGCTTGCTGGCTACTACAAGCATTTCGTAGGGAACTTCTCACATATAGTGTTACCGTGCACGACCCTGACGAGGAAGGATCAAAAAAATTATATGGTCGTCGGTGTGTGCTTAAGATTTCGAAAAACTAAAAAGTCGTCTGACTATGGCGCTTGAGGGTTAACCAAATCCCCGTCAACGATGCCAAAAACTTGATGGTTAAAACTCATGGAGCCCCGCGGGTTTATTTAGAAAATGGTTTATTTTATTTATTTTGGAAGGACGGGGAGCGCAGATTTATTATCTATAGAAAGGTTGAAACCGAGTTTTAATAAAAGGAGGCAAGTACAGCTATTGTGTGTAGTACAGGATATTCCGGTGGGGGATATCAGGGTCGTATTGTTCTCGGGGACGAGTTAATTATTTCTACTCTTCCTTGGAGGGACTATTATTTTATTGAAGATAACTTGTCGGGTTATTATTTATATAAAAACAGAAAAATAGACTTAAAAAACCGATGAATAATTAGTGCAACGGTACCGAAATGAATTTGAACTAAAATGACTTTTAATAATTAGAGATCCTAAATTTCAAATTAATTAAGGCAGAGATTTGATCGTGGAGGTTCAATAAAAAATAGATCACTTATCTTTAGTACTATCGCTAACCTAAACATTAAGACTATTCGACCAGACTCTTGTCCGACGAAGGATTCCTCTTAACACCCGCATTACGCTAATAAACCCGTTGTTGGGGGGCAGGGGGAACCCAATCTGGTAGAATTCTGCGCATCCTCTCTCGAGGGTTAGTGCAAAACACCCTTTACTTAGTTGTGATCAGTACATACGCACGGCCTCTCAGCTAGTTAGTGTATGGATAACGAAAATAGACCTCACACATCGATATGTGGTTCTACGCATCGTAAACCCGAGGCAAACCTTAAGTTAATTTAATTAATGAGAAAAAGAGGACCTTTAATTATTTAAATCGATTTTATCTGTCCCAATGCTCTTCAATACTGAGGGCTAAGAATGATTAGCCACTTATCGGAATGGGGACGGCTTACGATAAGAAAATGCATAATTGAAAGTGCGAGTCCTACGTAAACTTGTAGGCGGTAAATATAAGCAGAAAAAGAAAGCGGTAAAGAAAGAAGTAAAGTACAAGTCCTACTCAAACGAGTAGTCTAGAAATGAAAGCGATAATATTATAAGACCTACTCAAACGAGTAGGCGAGAAATGAAAGCATTAAAATGACAAGTCCTACTCAAATGAGTAGGCGGGAAATGAAAGTAGAAAATGACGAGTCCTTCTCAAACGAGTAGGCGGGAAATTGAGAGTCCTGCTCAAACGAGTAGGCGGGAAATGGCAAGCCCTTCTCAAACGAGTAGGTGGGAAATTAAAGCAGTAAAAGCTATCTCATGCACGCACACACTCTACAGGAAAGAATGAAAGCAATAAAAGGTAACTCATACACTCACATACACAAGCAAATAAATAGAAAAGCGAGGTGATCAAAAAATTAAAAGAACAATATTTCTACCGTTAAAATATGCTAGAAATGCATAAAAAGAAGAAATAAAAATTAAAGGAGCAAAAGTTTTTGGAAATAAAAGCAAAACGAAAGTGTTTTAAAAATAAAAAATGATTATAAATCCATTCTTATAACTTCATAAAAGTGTGTAAAAAGTGGAAATAAAGTTTAAAAAGAAAAAAATCTATGTTAAAGAAAATGAGCTCACTATCTCTAGTACTATCGCTAATCTCAACATTAAGACTATTCGACCAGACTCTTATCCGATGAAGGATTCCTCTTAATTCCCACATTACGCTAATAAACCCGCTGTTGGGGGGGGGGGGGGGGGTAGGGGTAACCCAATCCGGTAGAATTCTGCGCCTCCTCTCTCGAGGGTTAGTGCAGAACACCTTTTACTTAGGTATGATCAGTACATACGCACGGCCTCTCGGCTAGCTAGCGTATGGATAACGAAAATAGACCTCACACATCGATATGTGGTTCTACGCATCGTAAACCTGAGGCAAAACTTAAGTTAATTTAATTAACGAGAAAAAGAGGACCTTTAATTATTTAAAGCGATTTTATCTGTCACAATGCTCTTCAATACTGAGAACTAAGAATGATTAGCCACTTATCGGAATGGGGACGACTTACGAAAAAAAATGCATAATTGAAAGTGTGTGTCCTACGCAAACTAATCGGCGGTAAATGAAAGCAGTAAAAGAAAGCGGTAAAGAAAGCAGTAAAGTGCAAGTCCTACTCAAACGAGTAGGCTGGAAATGAAAGCGATAAAATTACAAGACCTACTCAAACGAGTAGGTGAGAAATGAAAGCATTAAAATGAGTAGTCCTACTCAAACGAGTAGGCAGGAATTGAAAACAGAAAATGACGAGTCCTTCTCAAACGAGTAGGCGGGAAATTGCGAGTCCTACTCAAACGAGTAGGCGGAAAATGACAAGCCTTACTCAAACGAGTAGGTGGGAAATTAAAGTAGTAAAAGCTATCTCATGCGCGCACACACTCTACAGGAAAGAATGAAAGCAATAAAATGTAACTCATACACTCACATACACAAGCAAACAAATAGAAAAGCAAGATGATCAAAAATTTAAAACAACTATATTTCTACCGTTAAAAGATGCTAGAAATGGATAAAAAGAAGAAATAAAAATTAAAGGAGCAAAAGTTTTTGGAAATAAAAGCAGAACAAAAGTGTTTTAAAAATAAAAATGATTATAAATTCATTCTTATAACTTCATAAAATTGTGTAAAAATTGGAAATAAAGTTAAAAAAGAAAAAAATCTAAGTTAAAGAAAAATAAAATCCACTTTGAAAACACTTTTATAAATTTATAAGGATGAAATAAAAAGAACAAAATCCTAAATCTAAACAAAGCAAAGTAAAAATAACGAAAACAAAAAAAAGCATAAATCTACTCTCATACACACACATAGAGAAACATAAAGAAAAACAAAAGAAAAATAAGATTGTTGAAGGTGGGACAATGATGCGATCCATAAAAATGTAACGAGGAAAAAGCTACTAATTTTATTAAGATGAAAGGTTGATTACAAAGAAAAAACAAACATAAAAGTGAGGGGGAGAAAATCTCCTTACAAAGCATGAGAAGCACCTACGCAGCCCTCCTATTAGCAAAATTGTCCAAAAATTCGAACCCATAGGCCTTACAGCTGAGATATATTTACAGACAAAAATTTTCGCATTACACACCCAGGTAACGGGCGTGTAAGGGGGTGTGTAGCTAATGGCGCTGAGTTGAAGCCGAGCAATTATTGTCGGTTGACTTTGGGGCTGTCCATGTGGAAGTCACGAGCGTAACACTACGATCACGGGCATATAGCATGGGCGTGACTGGCCAAAATGTCGAATCCATGCCGCACTGATGGACATCTTGTCTAGAAAATTGAGGCAGTCATAAGATTGTTCTAAATCGACAGCGGCATGTATAGTAGGTGTAACTAGGGAAGTCGTTGTATGGCGGAGGCATTTAGTGGGGGAGGTCTTGAGTGGCGGAGGCGTTGAGTGGTGACTGGCGAAGACATTGAATGGCAGAGGCGTTGAGTGGCTGAGCCGTTGATGGGCAGAGGCATTGAGTGTTCACTGGCGGAGGTTTTGAGTGGCAGAGGTGTTGAGTGTCGCGAGATGTGTCACAGGCATATCGAATCTAGACATAGGCATGTTCAGCAAAGCGTCGAATCGAGTTTGACGAACGTCGAGCTCCGAGTGTTAAGTGAAGTTCAACAAATGTTAAGTCAGCTGGCGTGACACAGGTGTGTCGAACTAAACACGGGCATGTCATATGGGACACAGGCAAGACTTGACTTTTTCTTTGCAGACAGAAACTTTCTGTTGGAATCAAAGTAGCATGCCCAGGTCACGGGCGAGATCAAATTTACACGGGCGTGTAATTTGATTTTTTTTGGTTTTCCTAAAAATTTCTCAAAAACAAAATAAGGCTAAGTTAGAAAATTATATACAAAATAGAAACATTTTATTGCAGAAAACTAACTAAAAATAACGAAAATAAACTAAAATGACTTAAATAACATACGTAAAAATACATATATTTACAACTCATCAAATACCCCTAAATTTAAGCTTTTGCTATTTTAGAGCAAAAGTTGGAGATATACTTATAAGGAATTAAAGAAATCCTAAGTTTAGCTACCGCTTGAATTAATTTAAAGAAAGATCAAAATAATTATCAGGGGTATAAGATTTAAGTCCTAAATTATGACAAAAAATTAATTAAAGAAAGTGTTTCAGCTAAAAACTTCTTGATATAATCAGATAGAAAGAAAAAATTGTATTTATTAGGTTAACAAAAATAGATTGGAATTATAAAAACTTTAGCTTATAAGAATTAAAGGAAAAATGCAATTTAAAAATTATTCTCTCAAAAAGAATTTAAAATCAAATCCATAATCATTTGAATATGGTGGAGGGGGATGTTGTGGTTTATGAAGTGTGATTTGGTGAGGTATATTTTTTTCGCTCAAACCTCTGATAGAATTTTTTGTTTTGGTTTGAATGTGAAAGTTTAGGAAAACGAAATCTTATTTTTCATAACATACAATATTTTTAACAACTTCATATAACCCAATGTATATGTATAGAAGTAATGAATTTTATCCACTAACTCCGTAACATATAATCTTTTAAAAATATTTGATGCCTATGTTTATGAAATGAAATCTATTTTCCATTGACATATGTTTTTTTAAAGATCAGAATCATGCCAAGTAAGACATGGAAAAAATAGGGAGATTGGTTTTTTCAGAAAGAAAAATAGATTTAATAAAAAAAAAATTAGTGCAACTTTTATAAATTGAACGTTCATGTATTTCAAAAAAATGCTTGGACTAAACATAATTGAAATCTAATCTTGTTATTTTTAATAAAATAAATGTGCAATTATTTAGAAAAATTAGAAGTGGTGTTGAAAATAGGTCCCTTATCTAAATAAAAAAATAAAAACATAATAAATTCTTTAAAACTTAACACTGGATATCGAAATCTATCAATCTCTAATTAATAAATGAATAGTGAACAAAGAATTAATGAAATTCACTTATAAATAAACTTGTAACAAGATTTTTGGAGATCAAAAAAGGTTAAGAATGGTATAGTTGATTTATTTGTTTGATAATAAACAAACTTTTTTAGGATTTTTTTGGAGTTTCAATCATTTTTTTGTGTTTTTGATTATTATCATTTTTTGGATTTTTAGAGTTATAATCTTTTTTGGATTTTAGATTTTCTAAATTTTTTTATATGTTTTAACATATTTATCAATTTATTTACAAGAAAGGGGAGAGAAAGAGATGTTATTTACAAAGAAAAGAGGGGGAAAGAGAAAGATTATTTACAAAAAGATTTTAAAAAAAAAACAAAAATATTTTTTTGGAATTTTTGTTTTATAAATTTTTTGAAAAAAATATATTTTTTTAATTTTTTTGAGTTTTTAATTATATAAAAAACAATTTTTTTTTAGTTTTAATTAATCTTTTATGCATTTGTTTTGTATTTTAAATGAGTGCAGAATATAGAAATACAATACGGGAAAATAAGAAAACACCCCTATACTTAAATCTAACAATGTCCATAATGTTGCAATGTATGTATGCAGAGCAAAAAGGAAATAAGATGCAATATTTACAAACAAAATAAAGAGGGAGGGTAGAAGCTTCCCTGAGACGAGGTCGGGGAGGCTCGATATGAAACCCTGCAATATTTAGAAAAAAAAGAAAGAAAAAAACACAATTCTGTTATATGGAATTTATTTGGTGGCGCGAGATTTTTATTTCTAATATGCGACTTATTTATAGATTTACTAACTCGATTTGGCCATATGGTTCCGGGTGGTAGGGGGTGGCAAGTGTGGGTGACTCGGAAGTAGCTAACGTCTTTGCTATATGAGCGCAATAAAAATGTGTTTCCCTATCGCCTAAAATATCGTGAGGCGTGCTGAATCGAGAATATAAATATATAACTCTTAATAAAAAAAATTTCGGTTTTTTTGAAAAAAGTTAAAATAAAATATATATACGAGATTTTTTTTTGGTTTTTAGTGGGTTTTTTTAGTGTTTTTCTTTTTAGTTTTTTTTTCGTTTTTTAGTTTTTAGTTTTTTTTAATATTTAACATCTTAAAGTCATTTAGTAAATTTGTTTTTATTTTTTTAGATTTTTTAGTTTTTTAGATTTTTTACTTTTTTAGTTTTTTGTAGTTTTTTAGATTTTTTAGGTTTTTAGTTTTTAGATTTTTTAGTTTTTTAGTTTTTTATTGTTTTTAGTTTGTTTAGATTTTTTTATAGATAAATATATGAAATAATAATAATAATATAATTTTTTTTATGTTTTTGGATTTTAGTTTTTTTAAGTAGTTTTATTATTATTATTATTTGATGGCCATTTTTTTGTTATATGTATATAACAAAAATTGGTAAAAGTAATAGTTTTCCGGAGTTCGAAATAACAACACCGAAATTCAATGCAGTGGCTCCAAAAACTTGATGGTTAACCAAGTCCCCGACAACGGCGCCAAAAACTTGATGGTTAACAAAGTCCCTGGCAACGGCTTAAAAAACTTGATGGTTAAAACTCACAGCACCCCGCGGGTTAATTTAGAAAGTGGTTTATTTTTTTATTTTGGAAGGACGGGGCGCAGATTTATTATCTATAAAAAGGTTGAAACCGAGTTTTAACGAAAGGAGGCAAGTGTACATATCACGTGTAGTACATGATATTCTGGTCGGGAATATCGGGGTCGTATTGTTCTAGGGGACGGGTTGATTATTTCTACTCTTCCCTGGAGGGACTATTATTTTACCGAAGATTACTCATCGGGTTATTATTTATATAAAAATTGAAAAATAGAGTTAAAAAGTCGATGAAGAATTAGCGCAACGGTAATGAAACGAATATGAACTAAAATGACTTTTATTAATTAGAGATCCGAAATTTCAAATTAATTAAGGCGGAGACTTGGTTATGAAGGTTCCTTAAAAATGAGCTCACCTATCTCTAGGACTACCACAGACCTGAACAATAAGAATATTTGACCGGGCTCTCGTCCGTTGAGGGATTCCTCTTTATGCCCGCTTTACGCTAAGAACCCCGTTATCGGGGTGGGGGGGAACCCAATCCGGTAGAATTCCACGCCTCCTCTCTCGAGGGTTAGTGCGAAACTCCCTTTATCCATGAGTGATCGGTCCATACACACGGCCTCTCGACAAGCTTGTGTATGGATAATGGAAATAGAGCCCACACATCTATATGTGGTTCTAGGCATCGTAAACCCAAGGCAAACCTTAAGTTAATTTAATTAATGAGAAAAAGAGGACTTTTAATTATTTAAAGCGATTTTATCTGTCCTAATGCTCTTCGATACTGAGGGCTAAGAACGATTAGCCACTCATCAGAACGGGGACGGCTTACGAAAAGAAAATGTACAATTTAATGTGAGAGTCATACTCAAAAGAGTAGTAGGGAAATGAAATCAATAAAAGAAAGTGGTAAAGAAAATAGTAAAGAAAGCAGTAAAAGTGCAAGTCCTACTAAAACGGGTAGGCGGGAAATGAAAGCGATAAAATTACAAGTCCTACTTAAACGAGTATATGTGAAATGAAAGCATTAAAATGACAAGTCTTACTCAAACGAGTAGGCAGGAAATGAAAGCAGAAAATGACGAGTCTTGCTCAAACGAGTAGGCGGGAAATTACGAGTCCTCCTCAAATAAGTAGACATAAACTGAAAAGTCCTACTCAAATGAGTATGTGTGAAATTAAAGCAGTAAAGGCTATCTCATACACGCACACACTCTACATGAAAGAATGATTGCAATAAAATGTAACTCATACACTCACACACACAAGCAAATTTTTAGAAAATGAGGTGATCAAAAAATTAAAACAACTATTTTTCTACTGTTAAAATATGCTAGAAATGCGTAAAAAGAAGAAATAAAAATAAAAGGAGCAAAAGTTTTTGGAAATAAAAGCAAAACGAAAGTGTTTTAAAAATAAAAATGATTATAAATCCATTCTTATAACTTCATAAAACTGTGTAAAAAGTGGAAATAAAGTTAAAATAAGAAAAATTCTAAGTTAAAGAAAATAAGCTCACTTATCTCTAGACTATCGTTAACCTGAACATTAAGTCTATTCGACCAGACTCTCGTCTGACGAAGGATTCCTCTTAATGCTCACATTATGCTAATAAACCCGATGTTGGGGTGTAGGGGGAACCCAATCCTTTAAAATTCCGCGCCTCCTCTCTTGAGGGTTAGTGCGGAATACCCTTTACCTAGGTGTGATCGGTCCATACGCATGGCCTATGGGCTTGCTACCATATGGATAACGAAAATAGACCTCACACATCGATATGTGGTTCTACACATCATAAACCCAAGGCAAACCTTAAGTTAATTTAATTAATGAGAAAAAGAGGACATTTAATTATTTAAAGCGATTTTATCTGTCCCAATGGTCTTCAATACTGAGGACTAAGAACGATTAGCCACTTATCGGAATGGGGATAGCTTATGAAAAGAAAATGCATAATTGAAAGTGTGAGTACTACGCAAACTAGTAGGCGGTAAATGAAAGCAGTAAAAGAAAGCGGTAAAGAAAGCAGTAAAGTGCAAGTCCTACTCAAACGAGTAGCCTGGAAATGAAAGCGATAAAATTGCAAGACCTACTCAAACAAGTAGGCGAGAAATGGAAGCATTAAAATGACAAGTACTACTCAAACGAGTAGGCGCAAAATGAAAATAGAAAATGACGAGTCCTTCTCAAACGAGTAGGCAGGAAATTGCGAGTCCTACTCAAACGAGTAGGCGAGAAATGACAAGCCCTACTCAAACGAGTAGGTGGGAATATAAAGCAGTAAAAGCTATCTCATACACGCACGCACTCTACAGGAGAGAATGAAAGAAATAAAATGTAACTCATACACTCACATACACAAGCAAATAAATAGAAAAGCAAGGTGATCAAAAAATTAAAACAACTATATTTCTACCGTTAAAATATGTTAGAAATGCATAAAAAGAAGAAATAAAAATTAAAGGAGCAAAGGTTTTTGGAAATAAAAGCAAAACGAAAGTGTTTTAAAAATAAAAACGATTATAAATCCATTCTTATAACTTCATAAAAGTGTGTAAAAAGTGGAAATAAAGTTAAAAAAGAAAAAAAATCTAAGTTAAAGAAATATAAAATCCACTTTAAAGACACTTTTATAAATTTATAAGGATGAAATAAAAAGAACAAAATCCTAAATCTAAACAAAGCTAAGTAAAAATAACTAAAATAAAAAAAGCGTAAATATTCTCTCATACACATACAGAGAAAAATAAAGAAAAACAAAAGACAAATAAGATTGTTGAAGGTGGGGCACATAGATGCGATCCATAAAAACATAACGAGGAAAAAGCTACTAATTTTATTAAGATGAAATGTTGATTACAAAGAAAAAAACAAACATAAAAGTGAGGGGGAGAAAATCTCCTTACAAAGCATGAAAAGCACCTACGCAGCCCTCCTAATAGCAAAATTGTCCAAACATTTGAACCCATAGACCTTACAGCTGATATATATTTATAGACAAAACTTTTCGGGTTATACGCCCAGGTATCGGTCATGTAAGGGGGGTGTGTAGATACTGGCGCTGATTTGAAGCCGAGCAATTATTATCAGTAAACTTTGGGGTTGTCCACGCGGGTGTGACCCTACGATCATGGTCATATAGCATGGGCGTGACTGGCCAAAACGTCGAATCCATGCTACGCTAGTGACGTCTTGTTTAGAAAATTGAGGCAATCACGAGAGTGTTCTGAATCGACAGGGGCATATCTAGAAGGTGTAACTGGGGAAGGCCTTTAGTGGCGGAGGTGCTGAGTGGGGGAGTCGTTGAGTGTTGGAGGCATTGAGTGGTGACTGGAGGAGGCGTTGAGTGGCAGAGGTGTTGAGTGGCTGAGCCGTTGAGTTGCAGAGGCATTGATTTTTGACTTACGAAGGTGTTGAGTGGCAGATGCGTTGAGTGTCGAGAGGTGTGTCACGGGCGTATCGAATCGGGACACGGGCATGTTCAGCAAAGCGTCGAATCGAGTTTGACGAATGTCGAGGGTCGAGGGTCGAGTGTTGAGTGAAGTTCGACAAATGTTAAACAGTTGGAGTGACACGAATGTGTCGAACTAAACACCGGCGTGTCAGGCGGGATATGGGCGTGACTTGACTTTTTCTTTGCAGGCGGTAACTTTTTGTTGGAATCAAAGTAACACGCCGAGGTCTCGGGCGTGACCAAATTAACACGGACGTGTAATTTGATTTTTTTGGCTTTTCCTAAAATTTTTTCAAAAACAAAATAAAGCTGGGTTATAAAATTATATACATAAAAATACATATATTTACAACTCATCAAATACCCCCAAATTTAAGCTTTTGCTATTTCAGAGCAAAAGTTGGAGATATACTTATAAGGAATTAAAGAAATCCTAAGTTTAGCTACCGCATGAATTAATTTAAGAAAGATCAAAATAATTATCAGGGGTATAAGAGTTAAGTCCTAAATTATGACAAAAATTTAAATAAAGGAAGAGTTTCATCTAAAAACTTCTCGATATAATCAGATAGAAAGAAAAAAATTGTATTTATTAGGTTAACAAAAATAGATTGGAATTATATAAACTTTAGCTTATAAGAATTAAAGGAAAAGTACAATTTAAAAATTATGCTCTCAAAAATAATTTAAAATCAAATCTAGAATCATTTGAAAATGGTGGAGAGGGATGTTGTGGTTTATAAAGTGTGATTTGATTTAGAGGTGAGGTATATTTTTTTCGCTCAAACCTCTGATAGAAGTTTTGGATTTGGTTTGAATGTGGATGTTTAGAAAAACAAAATCTTATTTGTCATAACATACAATATTTTCAACAACTTCATATAACTCAATGTATATATAAAGGTGTAATGAATTTTATCCACTAACTCTGTAACATATAATCTTTTAAAAATATTTGATGCCTATGTTTATGGAATGAAATCTTTTTCCCATTGACATATGTTTTTTTAAAGATTAGAGTCATGCCAAGTAAGACATTGAAAAAATAGGGAGATAGAATTTTTCAGAAAGAAAACTAGATTTAATTAAAAAAATTTAGTGCAACCTTTATAAATTGAACATTCCTGTATTTACAAAAAAAGCTTGGACTAAACATAATTGAAATCTAAAGTTGTTATTTTCTAACAAAATAAATGTGCAACTATTTAGATAAATTAGAAGTTGTGCTGAAAACAATTCCCTTATCTAAATAAAAAAATAAAAACATAACAAATTCTTTAAAACTTAACCCCGGATATCTAAATCTATCAATCTTTAATTAATAAATGAATAGTGAACAAAGAATTAATGAAATTCGCTTATAAATAAACTCGTAACAAGATTTTTTTAGAGCAAAAATGTTAATAATGATATAGTTAATTTATTTGTTTGATAATAAACAAAAAGTTTTAGGATTTTTTTGAGTTTTCATCATTTTTTGTGTTTTTGATTATTATCTTTTTTGGATTTTTATAGTTATTCTCTTTTTTGGATTTTGGATTTTCTAAATTTATTGATGTTTTAACATATTTATCAATTTATTTACAAGAAAGGGGAGATAAAGAGATGTTATTTACAAAGAAAAGAGGGGGGGGGGAAAGAGAAAGATTATTTACAAAAAGATTTAAAAAGAGAAAAAAACCAAAAATATTTTTTTGGAATTTTTGAGTTTTTGATTATATAAAAATTGAGTTTTAATTAATCTTTTTTGCATTTATTATGTATTTTTAATGAGTGCAGAATATAGAAATACAATACAGGAAAATAAAAAAATACACACATACTTAAATCCAACATTATCGTCAATGTTGCAATGTAAGTATGTAGAACAAAAAGGAAATAAGACGCAATATTTACAAACAAGATAATGAGGGAGGGTAGAAGCTTCACAGAGACAATGTCGGGGAGGCTCGATTTGAAACCCTGCAATATTTAGAAAAAAAGAAAGAAAAAAATAATTTTGTTATAAGGAATCTATTTGGTGGCGCGAGATTTTTATTTCTAATATGCACCTTATTTATAGATTTACTAACTCGATTTGGCCATATGATTTCAGGTGGTAGGTGGTGGCAAGTGTCGGTGACTCGGAAGTAGCAAACGTCTTTGCTATAGGAGCGCAATAAAAATGTGTTACCCTATCGCCTAAAATAACGCGAGCATGCTCAATCGAGAAGATAAATATATAACTCTTAATAAAAAAAAATTTGGGTTTTTTGAAAAAGTAAAAATAAAATATATATATATATACGAGAATTTTTTGCTTTTTAGTGGGTTTTTTTAGTGTTTTTGTTTTTAGTTCTTTTTAGCTTTTTAGTTTTTTTTTGTTTTTTAGAAATTTTATGTCATTTTTTTATTATTATTATTTTAGATTTTTTAGTTTTTTAGTTTTTTAGATTCTTTTACTTTTTTAGTTTTTAGATTTTGAATTTTTTTTTAGTTTTTTTAGATTTTTTAGGTTTTTAGTTTTAGATTTTTAGTTTTTTAGTTTTTTTTTTTGAGTTTTTAGTTTGTTTATATTTTGTTTTAGTTAAATATATGAAATAATTATAATAATAATATAATTTTTTTAGGTTTTTAGTTTTTAGTTTTTTTAAGTAGTTTTATTATTATTATTATTATTATTTTGATCTCCATTTTTTTGTTATATGTATATAAATAAAAATTGGTAAAAGTAATAGTTTTTCGGAATTCAAAATAACAACACGGAAATTCCCCGCAACAACGCCAAAAACTTGATGGTTAGCCAAGTCCCCGACAACGGAGCCAAAAACTTGATGGTTAACCAAGTCCCCGGCAACGGCCCAAAAAACTTATTGGTTAAAACTCATGGCGCCCCGCGGGTTTATTTAAAAAGTGGTTTATTTTTTTTTTATTTTGGAAGGATGGGGCGCGTAGATTTATTATCTATAAAAAGGTTGAAACAGAGTTTTAACGAAAGGAGGCAAGTGCACATATCGCCTGTAGTACATGATATTCTAGTGGGGAATATCGTGGTCGTATTGTTCTAGGGGACGGGTTGATTATTTCTACTTTTCACTGGAGGGACAATTATGTTACCGAAGATTACTTGTCGGGTTAATATTTATAAAAAAATAGAAAAATAGACTTAAAAAGCCGATGAAGAATTAGCGCAACGGTACTGAAACGAATATGAACTAAAATGACTTTTAATAATTCGAGATCCTAAATTTCAAATTAATTAAGGCGGAGACTTGGTTATGGAGGTTCCATAAAAATGAGCTCACCTATTTCTAGGACTATTACTGACTTGAACATTAAGAATATTTGACCGGGCTCTCGTCCGATGAGGGATTCCTCTTTATGCCCGCTTTACGCAAAGAACCTTGTTATCAGAGTGGAGGGGGGGAACCCAATCCGATAGAATTCCGCGCATCCTCTCTCGAGGGTTAGTGCGGAACTCCCTTTACCTAGGGGTGATCGGTCCATATGCACGGCCTCTCGGCTAGCTTGCGTATGGATAACGGAAATAGAGACCACACATCTATATGTGGTTCTATGCATCGTAAACCCGGGACAAAACTTAAGTTAATTTAATTAATGAGAAAAAGAGGACCTTTAATTATTTAAAGCGATTTTATTTGCCCCAATGCTCTTCGATACTGAGGGCTAAGAAGGATTAGGCACTCATCAGAATGGGGATGACTTACGAAAAGAAAATGCATAATTGAAAGTGCGAGTCATACTCAAACAAGAAGTTGGGAAATGAAATCAATAAAAGAAAGCGGTAAAGAAAATAGTAAAGAAAGCAGTAAAGTGCAAGTTCTACTCAAACGAGTAGGCGGGAAATGAAAGCGACAAAATTACAAGTCCTACTCAAACGAGTATGTGGGAAATGAAAGCATTAAAATGACAAGTCTTACACAAACCAGTAGGCGGGAAATGAAAGCAGAAAATGACGAGTACTGCTCAAATGAGTAGGCAGGATATTGCGAGTCCTCCTCAAACGAGTAGGCAGGAACTGACAAGTCCTACACAAATGAGTATGTTGGAAATTAAAGCAATAAAAGCTATCTCAGACACACACACACACTACAGGAAAGAATGAAAGCAATAAAATGTTACTCATACACTCACACACACAAGCAAATTTTTAGAAAAGCGAGGTGATCAAAAAATTAAAACAACTATCTTTCTACCGTTAAAATATGGTAGAAATGCGTAAATAGAAGAAATAAAAATTAAAGGAGCAAACATTTTTGGAAATAAAAGCAAAACAAAAGTGTTTTAAAAATAAAAATGATTATAAATCCATTTTATCACTTTATAAAAGTGTGCAAAGAGTGGAAATAAAGTTAAAGAAGAACAAAAAGTTTTACAACGTAAAAGAAAAAATTGAAGTTAAAGAAAAATAAAATCCACTTTAAAGACACTTTTATAAATTTATAAGGATGAAATAAAAAGAACAAAATCCTAAATCTAAACAAAGCTAAGAAAAAATAACAAAAACATAAAAGCATAAATCTACTCTCATACACGCATACACACATAGAAAAATAAAGAAAAACAAAAGACAAATAAGATTGCTGAAGGTGGGGCACATAGATGCGATCCATAATAATGAAAGGAGGAAAACCTACAAATTTTATTAAGATGAAAAATTGATTACAAAGCGAAACAAACATAAAAGTGTGGGTGAGAAAATCTTCTTACAAAGCATGGAAAGCACCTACGCAGCCCTCCAAATAGCAAATTGGTCTAAAAAATTCGAACCCTTTGACCTTATAGCTAAGACCTATTTATAGACAAAAAATTTTGGTTTACACGCCCTGGTCACGGGCAAGTATGGTGGGAGTGTAGCTACTGGCACTAAGTGGAAGCCGAGCATTTTTTGCTGGTTGCCTTTGGGGCTATCCACGTGGAAGTTACGGGCATGAACCTGCGGTCACTGGCGTGTAGCATTGGCGTGACTAGCCAAAATGTCGAATCCATGTCAGGATGGTGACTTCTTGTCTGGAAAATCGAGGCAGTCACGGGCATGTTCTGAATCGATACGGGAATGTCTAGAATGTGTAACTGGGGAAGGCATTGAGTGGCGGAGGCGTTGAGTGTCAGAGGCGTTGAGTGTCAGAGGAGTTGAGTGGTGACTCCCAGAGGCATTGAGTGGTGGAGGCGTTGAGTGGAGGAGGCATTGAGTGTTGATTGGAGGAGGAATTGAGTGGTAGAGGCATTGAATGTCAAGAGGTGTGTCCCAGGTGTGTCGAATCGGGACACGGGCGTGTTCAGTAAAGCGTCGAATCGAGTTCGACGAACGTCGATCATCGAGTGTTAAGTCAAGTTCGATGAACATCGAGTCAGCTGACGTGACGTGGGTGTATCGGACTAAATACAGGCGTGACAGATGGGACACAAACGTGACTTGACCTTTTCTTTGTAGGAGGCAACTTTCTGTTGGAATCAAAGTAACACGCCCAGGTCACGGGCGTGACCAAATTTACACGGTCGTGTACTTTGATTTTTTTTGGCTTTTCCTGAAAATTTCTTGAAAAACAAAATAAAGCTAAGTTAGAAAATTATATACAAAAAAAGAACATTTTATTGCTGAAAACTAACTAAAAATAACTAAAATAAACAAAAATGACTTAAATAACGTACGTAAAAATACATATATTTACAACTCATCAGAGTCTGTCATGTGTTCGCCATGTGGTACAAAAGGATTTAAGTTACACAAAGACGCTTCGGGCAGCAACATAGTCTGTGTTTTGTTACAACATGGGAGAGTAATAGCTTATGACTCGCGGCAGCTGAAGGTACAGGAGATGAATTATCCGGTACATGATTTGCAGTTTGCGGCCGTGATTTTTGCGCTGAAGTTTTGGGGGCACTACCTATATTGTGTGAAGGTCAACATTTACATAGACCATAAGAGCTTGAAGTACCTATTGTATAAAAAGGATTTGATTATACGTCAGCGAAGGTGGATTGATGCAGGCCCAAGGTTTCGACAGATTAAACTACGCGTTCTTCTGTTCGACAATTTAAGTAAATATCTAGTGCGTGGTTTCTCTACTTAGTACTATCCAATACTCAAACATTAAGAGGCAAAAATTCCACAACCATCAATGCAAAGGGACGTAACCCCTTTTATAGATTGAACAAGGGCTATAGGCCAATGTTCGCTCAAGCGAAAAGGACCCACACGATCCGGACAGTTAGCTATTCAAATTAGATTATGCGCAAGCAATTCACAATTCCAATAAAGAAAGTTCCAGGCTAAATTAGTGATTAAAATGAAGTCCTAATTTCAATCCCAAATTAATTAAAATGAGGGTTTACCAAATCACTTGAGCACAAGGGGAAATCAAAGGTGATGAACCCAATTTCTTCAAGTGTTCACGAGATCTACCCGCTCCAAGTTATATGAAAAATATTCGGGAAATATATGCTTGAAAATTCAGATTTTATTAAGCGCTAATTTCAATATAAATCCGGACTAAAAACTAGCCTTCTAATTCCACCAAAATCTCACAAATTAAGTTAGAAGAAATCACACAAAGAGGTGTAGGAATCGTTACCCAAATCCCAAGAAAACCTTCCACAGAGATGAGTGGAGGAACACACGTTGACGGTGGTATATTCTCTATTTCCATGCAGAAATCCTCGGATCCGCACCGGATGATGAAGACGCTCGCCGTTTTTCTCCTTTTGACAAACCCTTGGAGAGGGAGGAGGAGGGGAGGGGGAAGGTGGCCGAGCCACTAAGAGTAGGAGAGATAGAAGGCCGGCGGCCAAGAGGGAAGAGAAAGGGGGAGAATTTCTCAAAGAGGAAGGAGAAAGGAGGGGGAAAATTCAAAATTTGAATTCTTAGGATTTCTTTCTTTCACTCTCTAATTATTCCTTCATAACCATGGCTATATATAGTCTACACCACTCAATCATCATCCATTCAAAATTCAAAATTCAAAAAGAAATTATGATGGTTATATGCACCCATCATAATACATGAAATGAAAATACAATACATGAAATTAAATAATTCACTAACTAAATAAAATGCATGAAATAAAGTACTTTTAAAATAGATTGCTTAAAATAAAAATTGATAAAATATATAATTATAATTATGTAATTTATAATTATATATTTTATTTATTGGTGGCGGCGGACGTCGAGCAAAATATGTAGCGGTGTTGGCGTTGGCGAAGAAACATCGTGGTAGACTCTCATCTTCGAGCTTGCGGCAACGACCGTCCCAATCCACGAACTCTCGATGTCGTAGATCCACGGCCGCATCAGCATCGTCTCCATCAATGCTCCCCCGCTCAAAATTACTCATCACCGATGAGTGGCCCGTGAGGGGGGAACCGTCTAAAGCAGCAGTAACATGGGGCAAATATGGCCCCGCAATCCGTGTCTTCGTAGCATGAACATCCCATAGCATTGAGAACCTATCTGGCACACAAACAACAAGACTTTCGAGAAAACTAAAAAGGGTGTCAAGCAAAAGAAAATAAACAAGAATCTTACCCACCGGTTCAAGAACCAAGGAGTCAACATGGAAAATAGACACGACAGTACTAACACTCCCCATCCCAAGAGAATATTTAGTGGTAGGAAGAGACGACGGAGAAAGGCGCTCAAGTGGAACAGAGACGTACAGTAAAAAGTCCGGAAACTTGAAATAAAGTGAAACACCATGTGCTATATAAAAATCTAAAGTAAAAGCATAAAATCCGACGTTCTTCATAATCACGGATGGGTCGGCGTTCCTACATATTAATTTATTAACGGATCCAGAAGGCATCCGCTCGGAGACTGACCAGACTAAACCCAAATCACTATATCTAGCATCAAACAGTCTCAAAAAGGAGTAGAAGTGCATGCGATAAAACTTAAAATGAATCACTAATGGCCTAGATACATGAGGAGAGAATCCATGTGCTACATGACTTAACCCAAGAGCAGAGGATAAGGGGGGTAAGTCAGGTGGCACGACAGCCTTGTAATCAGAGATAATTTTTATGGGCTCCGACACCGCAGTCTTAATTTCAATTTTAATATTTTCACGCTTGGCATGAATATATGCCAAGGAGAACCGTGCATCATAACCAATATAGTTGGATGCCCCCGAATGTGCAAAGGTATTGGAGCGAAACAACTCAAGAGACCCAACTATAGTCGCTAACGTGGGGAAATGAGGGTCATCAAATGGAGGCGGGTAATTGCGTGTGATCGGGTGTGGTATATAAGTATGTATAAGGGACACCACATCCAGAGGCACAGTCGCCAAAGAAATAGAGTCATTTGTAGTAGGCGACAGAACCGTAGATGGACACGCAGAAAAAGGAGCTGCCAAAAGTGACACGTAGTCATGACTATGAGGTGCGGTGAATATTCTAAATACTAGTGCGCGCAACATAGTAATATCTACACACTGAGTCAACGTCAAAGTAGGAGCTAATAAAGTGTGCGTGACACAACAACTCAGACTAGGGATACCGGTTCCACGTCCTAAATAGTCATCTAAGACAGGCAAATAAATAGGGGGAAGGGTCGGTAAAATCAAACCTGGGATAAAATCCGAATCAGTAAAAATTTCACCCAACGGTGACGACATCAAAGAACTCTCATCCGGGTGAACAACCACTGTATCGTCCAAAAATACTCATCCCTTAGATGGTAACTCATCCAAAATAACACTTGGGACATCCTCACTCTAAGACTCCTCAGATAACTCAGATATAATCTCAGTGGGTGCGATCATAGGATCTAACACGATGGGGATCGTATCATGGAGAGGGCACTCAATACTAGGGTGAACAGACACAACGCTAGTAGGGTACGTAATAGGAAACGTAATACTCTCACAGATCGGAATGTAATCATCCCATACATCGTCTTCCAAATCACTAGGGTATCCAATCTCAATTTCAGACTCAGTAGAATCGTCGGTCACTAGCGTACATGATGGAATACCCTCACCTAGTTGGACATTCTCAAGATCAAGAGATACCACATCTACATCAGCATCCTCATGGCTATCAGTCACTACATCAGCAGGCTTAGGCGTCGAGGATAAAGAAGTCAAAATTCTAGGAGTAACATCTTTTGAGTCCAAGTCATAAGATCTAGTAAGAATGGTTTCCCTAAAGGTGGTAGTAGGTACACTAAGAGCAGGTCGACCTTTGGGGACAAATGATCTAGCATTAGGTATATAATCATTCCTATAGGCAGGTATGGGACTAGCGCCATAGTGATACTCACTCACAAGCTTGGTGTTAGTAGTGCGGAGGTAGGCGGGATCAAATTGATCCGAGAGTAGACTACGCATTGCCGGCCAAGCATGTTTATAACTACCAACACGACACTCTTCGTTTAGCCAAAACACGCGGGCTTGACCTACTAATCGATCTCGGGCTATGTTAACCTTTTGGTGGTCATCCCATAAGTGACAATTAAAATAATTTTCTATTCCCTTAAGCCAGTCTCTAAAATTTTGGGGATACCTCAAACCGTCATAAGTAGGTGCCTCAATTCTAGTGGGAGGATGAGCGTGGGGACGGTTGGTATTCCCATGGTATGAAGGCAAGGCTGGGGTGTGTTTAGCCATGGGATTAACATACCAGTAATCTAAACGGGAAGCATAAACATCAAGGCCATAATAATGAGAACCAGAGAGAAAACTCACCCGGAACTGGTGCACATGCAATGAATAATGAACCTGACCCTATATAAAATGCAACAGATGTATTTGTTCCTGCTTAATAACTAAGGCAAGAAAATATTTTTTGTGATTTTCTTACTGATAATAAATGAAAGATTATTAAAATATTTTTTTTGATATTTTTTTGTAAAAAAATAAAAATATAGACAGCAATTGTTAGACCAAATTTAAAAATTAATTTATATGTTGTGCAATGAAACATGCAAGTGCGTGTCGGCGTGCTAAAAAAATATTTCCTAGGATGGTACTAATTAAGAAATTAGCACAACCTGGCTCTGATACCAAATTGATGCAGGCCCAAGGTTTCGACAGATTAAACTACGCGTTCTTCTGTTCGATAATTTACTTAAATATCTAGTGCGCGGTTTCTCTACTTAGTACTATCCAATACTCAAACATTAAGAGGCAAAAATTCCACAACCATCAACGCAAAGGGACGCAAACCCTTTTATAGATTGAACAAGGGCTATAGGCCAATGTTCGCTCAAGCGAAAAGGACCCACACGATCCAGACAGTTAGCTATTCAAATTAGATTATGCGCAAGCAATTCACAATTCCAATAAAGAAAGTTTCAGGCTAAATTAGTGATTAAAATGAAGTCCTAATTTCAATCCCAAATTAATTAAAATGAGGGTTTACCAAATCACTTGAGCACAAGGGGAAATCAAAGGTGATGAACCCGATTTCTTCAAGTGTTCACGAGATCTACCCGCTCCAAGTTATATGAAAAATATTCGGGAAATAAATGCTGAAAATTCAGATTTTATTAAGCGCTAATTTCAATATAAATCCGGACTAAAAACTAGCCTTCTAATTCCACCAAAACCTCACAAATTAAGTTAGAGAAATCACACAAAGAGGTGTAGGAATCGTTACCCAAATCCCAAGAAAACCTTCCACAGAGATGAGTGGAGGAACACACGTTGACGGTGGTATATTCTCTATTTCCACGCAGAAATCCTCGGATCCGCACCGGATGATGAAGACGCTCGCCGTTTTTCTCCTTTTGACAAACCCTTGGAGAGGGAGGAGGAGGAGGAGGGGAGGGGGAAGGTGGCCGAGCCACTAAGAGTCGGAGAGATAGAAGGCCGGCGGCCAAGAGGGAAGAGAAAGGGGGAGAATTTCTCAAAGAGGAAAGAGAAAGGAGGGGGAGAATTCAAAATTTGAATTTTTAGGATTTCTTTCTTTCATTCTCTAATTATTCCTTCATAACCATGGCTATATATAGCCTACACCACTCAATCATCATCCATTCAAAATTCAAAATTCAAAAAGAAATTATGATGGTTATATGCACCCATCATAATACATGAAATGAAAATACAATACATGAAATTAAATAATTCACTAACTAAATAAAATGCATGAAATAAAGTACTTTTAAAATAGATTGCTTAAAATAAAAATTGATAAAATATATAATTATAATTATGTAATTTATAATTATATATTTTATTTATTGGTGGCGGCGGACGTCGAGCAAAACATGTAGCGGTGGTGGCGTTGGCGAAGAAACATCGTGGTAGACTCTCATCTTCGAGCTTGCGGCAACGACCGTCCCAATCCACGAACTCTCGATGTCGTAGATCCACGGCCGCATCAGCATCGTCTCCATCATGGATGGAGTTACTTGGGGACTACTGCTTCAAGATACACTATGTACTAGGGAAAGGTAATACAGTTGTGGATGCATTAAGTCACAGAACTCCTGTATAGGCCAATTGGTTAGCAATGCTTATTGTGCGTCTCGTTCGAGATTTAGAGGCATTGGAGATCTCTTCTGTGATTAGATGTCTAGTGTTGAAGCACGAATGAACTGGACAGAAGTCCTTTATGACTTGGCTGATCGGGTTTGGAAGGCCTTGGTGTCGGATGACAGCATGAAGCGATTTATGGCTAAGGTTTTGGATGGGTCAAGTGCACAATTTACTCTCGGTGATGGGTCAATGTGGACGGACAGTCATTTGTGCATCCCAAAAGTGGGTAAAATATAAGAGGAGTTGATGTACGAAGCTCATTTCACCAAGTACTCGATTCAACGGGAGCACAAAGGGGTGCAGAGTTATGAAAAAGCTGTCTTGTGGTTGGGACCGGAAAAAATAGACATAGCACTTTATGTGGTGTTGTGTCAAACGTGTGCCTTGGAGATGGTGGAGTGCCAGAAGCCTGATGGATTCCTGAAGTCCTAGACTATAAAAGAGTCGAAGTTGATTGCATCTCCATGGATTTCGTGCACGGTTTTCCAAGATCGCACAAGGGGAACGACGCCACTTGGGAGGTCATTGATCGTTTAACGAGGGAGTCACAATTCATACCCAATAGGAAGGATGATTGATTGGGGAATCTGGCAAAGCTTTATGTGGACATCATAGTTCGTTTGCACGACGTACCCCAAAGCATCATTAGTGACCGAGATGGTCGGTTCACATCTAACGATTGGAGGCCCATTCATCAGTTGTTGGGTACCAAGTTGAACTTCAGCACTTCTTTTCATCCACAGACAGAAGGTCAGACTAAAATGGTGAACAAGACGATGGAAGATATGTTTCGTATGCGTGCTTTGGATTTTGGGAAAAGGTGTGAAGACCATCTTTTTATGATTGAGTTTGCATATAGTAACAACTACCAAGATAACATTCAGATGGCGCCTTTTGAAGCTCTATGCGGAAGGAGGTATCGTACGCCGTTGGCTTGGGTAGAAACAGGAGAATCGAAGTTGTACAAGCAAAGGGACGTTGAAGTTGCTTCATCAACGATACGGTTGTTTCGAGAATGACTACACTTTGCTCAAGATAGACAAACCAAGTATTATAATGCCAAGCATCAGAATGTGGAGTTTACAGTGCGCGATTGGGTATACCTCAAGATAAAGCCGTTTATGGGCCTATCAAGGATTCGACGCTTAAAGAAGCTTAGTCCAAGGTATGTTCGCCCTTTTGAGATCTTGGAGGGGTTGGTGAAGCCCCCTATCAGTTGGCTCTTTCGGTGGAATTGAGAAGATTGCATGATGTATTTTACATCTCAGTGCTGCAGAAGGCAATTCAAGAGCCTACTCAAGTATTTGATGTGGATCAAGTACCGATGGATAGTTGGTTAATAATGACGGTCATGCCCATTCTAATCGAGGACGTAGAGGTCAAGCAGCTGCGGAACAAATACATTAAAATAGTCAAGGTCCTTTGCAACAACTGTGCCCGAAGGGAGCTTTCATGGGAGAGTGAGCAAACCATGTAGTCGAAGTTCCCTGAGTTATTCAACTGTGGTACACAGTTTAAAGTTGATTTAATTCCTTAGTTTCCTGCATCACTTAATTTCAGGACAAAATTCTGCAGGTGAGGGAGACTTGTATTGCCCCAAATTTCTTAAGGCGGGACATGCTTCTCTAGGGGGTTATCGCTCGACAGTAGCTAGTTACCACGCGGCAGTAGCTCCAGGGTTAGCGTCGACTGCGTCGAGAGTGTTGAGTTCTTGAGAAATATGTTACAGCGTGGCAGAAACTTGTTACCTTGCGGCGGTTGCCAGGAATTATTCTGCCAAAGTTCTCGGGAAGCTATCGCCTGACGATAGTGTTACCTCTGGAGATAGCGGGACCAAGTTACTTGATGGAGGTCTCGGGATTCTATCGCGCGGCGGTAGCAGTTAGCACGCAACAATATATGTAGGTGTATTATCGTAGCCGACATCAGCTACCACGTGGAGTTAGCATCCTATCGAGTTACAATGGTGAATCTGAAAATGCGTGGCCATGTGTCGGCCTGTGATTAGAAGGTTTGACCGGTTACGCTTGAAAGGAGGTGTTGACTTTAGGTACCGCTCGAAAGTAGCTAGTTACCTCACGATGGTAGCTTTCTATAAAAGTCAGGTCCTACGGCTTTCACTTCATATCTTTTGGAGTGAGGACTTGGTCTGTGTTTTTTGGGGGAGGAGCAGCAGCGAAGCAATAGAGTTCTCGCCACCATTAGAGTTCTGAACCTTCGATTTGCAAGACGAGTTCGGATCTATAGAAGTAAGATCATTGTTGTCGCTTTCATCAGTCTTTATCTTTGGATGACACTGAAGAGGGCGCAAAGCTTAACGATTCTCATCTTGGACATATGAAGTCTTCTTCCTTTTGCATAGGAAACTCTCTCCCGTAAGTGTGCGGTGAGCGTGAGGTCTTTCTTCAGGTAGATACGGAGTATCCCCGTAGCTTTGCATTTAGAGTTCGGAATCAAAGTATGAGCCTAGGCATGGTGTGTGAAGCCCATCCGGACGGGTTGGTCTGGATTGCTGATGTTTTTCATTATGGTTGTTAATGGCTGGAGAATACTCCGTGATGTTTGTTTTTTGGGTTTTTATGTGGTATATTGCAACAGGGAACCTTGGGGACTAACTCCAAGGGGCACCCAAAAAAATGGGTAGAAACGTATTTCTGCCAGGTACAGCGCAACGGTAGTTCTACCGCAAGTGGTAGCTCCTTGAGAGCTTTGTTTGAGGCCTGTGTGGTGGAGACCTGAGGCCAATGATTGAGTCCTGCGTCGTGGAGACATATGGCCTGTGATGTGGGGCTGAGAGTTTGAGAGCGCATCTTTGTGGTTTGTGTTCCATCCGTATATCATAACTTAGTTATGTAATGTCTGTAGACATGGTAATGGGGAGGCCGACCCACATCATGGCTATTTTACCCACCAATATGAGCAACGGGAAAGGGCCGAACCTACCCAGTAGTTATGTTGAGCATCCGTGGGTAGTGTTACCTATCGCTGCCATGGTTACGGGTCTTAGGCCTTGCGTAGGCGTAAAGACTACCAAAATTCTCATGTTTGTTTCCGTATTGTGAATGGTGGTGCATCCCTGGTTTTTGTCCGGACTCCGATAATATGGCCAAGTCTTTCTTCGGGTTTTTGTACCTTCATTCATGTTTTGATCTCTACTGGACATTCATTTTTTTGATGGGTTCTTCCTACTTATTTAAAAGCTTCTGCTAGAATGTTCTGTGTTAGGATTCGATATTGTATCATAGTCTTTTGATATTAATATGTAAATCCACTAACTGTCCGTGGATTATGGTGTGGGGCCCCAGCCGGTCCTTCTGTTATATCCCATGTGATTGATGGGGTGTTACAAAGCATGACTCTTTTCTAGAGAATCTGCAGGAAAGAATAGATTATATTCCTGTTGACCTAGTGTGGCAAGTTTCTAATACTCAAGTTGAGGAGGAACAAGCTACTGCAATAATGGAAGATGATGTGCTTAACAATACTGCATAAGATCAGATTGTCGATCAGGATAATGCTGAGGCTGAGGGGGAGATTCACAATGAATTCCCTGCTCGAGAGATAGTATACAACATGGACTTATCTGTGTCTGAAAAGGGTACTGCTGTTACATATGCAAATGCTGATGCATATTCATTAGAATACATGATGGGTGACACATATGAAAGAAATATTGTCTGGGAAATGGTAGAAGATTTCTTTGAACAAGGTACATCGCATCAAGCTGAACATATGTCAACTACATTCCTTACTAAAATGAATGGTCTGCTTGAAGATCAAAGAAGACAGTTGGAGCACTATATTTATAATTCAACAAAGGATGTTAGAAGGGTTTTTTCCACTAAAATCAGGTCCATCAGGTTTAAAGTCAACCTGCTAAAATCTAATACAGAAGCATTCTTCACAACGGCTGCTCCTGTTGTAACACTTACTGATTGCAAGCTAGCAGAAATCAGCAAAACTCAGCATGATATTCTGGTGAATCAGTGTCATAACCCGCATTTTCTCCGCATTTAAATAATATAACATTGTAAGAGAAAACACGCGTCATGATGTCACTTCGTGCAGGGGATAACTACAGGCACTTAGGCATGAACCCGAATGATAAGCCCGGAATCCGCGACCTGTCCGCGTAGCTTTCCAGACCGGGCGGCCTGAGTATTCAAGCCGCCAAGCCTCCCAAGCCGGGCGGTCTTCATGTCAGGCCGCTGCCAACGCCAACCCTGCTCAGCGACAAGGCTCCAGGACCCAGCCGTCAGCTCGCCAGGAGGAATCCACCAGGCCGCGCGGCTCCCCTCTTTCTTGTTTCTTTCTCTTTTGCTTCCCCTCACCTCTGCCCGGTTCTCCTGTACCCCGGGCAGCCGGTAACTTTAGCCCTGGCCGCTTGGGCAGGCCCTCGAGCCTATAAATAGGGGGAGGGTGCACTCCCCAAGACACGCTGACTGGGATCCAGGAGCTCGCCTGTTAAGAGCTGCGGTCTCAAGTCTAGTGGTTTGTGGCTTGTAGTCCGGCCGGCTTCCTCTTTTCCCTTTCGTGTAACTGTTTCTCATTTTAAGTAAAAGGAAAGCCCGCCGCAAGAGTGGCATTTAAGCCGCGGCGGGCGAACTCTGCTGTTGCCGCTGCCAGCGGCCCCCTTTTTTGGTCCTTTAGCCGCGACCGCTCGTAATTGATTGGTCGACAGTCTCCTCCTTTCCTTCCCTACCCCCAGTGCTCGAACCGTTAGCTGGTGGTGCCCGACTCCCTGTCCGTTTTCGTGCATCAACAGTTAACACGCGACCTTCAGATCTCGACGAATCGATGAAATCAGCGGTCTAGCTAATCAGACCGCTCTATCCTCTAGAGTTCGGCGGCCTGTCGAGCAAGCCGCGACTTCGCAGGCTAAGGTTTTCAGCCCGCCTCCAGCACTGTAGAACCTGGCTTTCTAACCGCTCGGTTTTCCTCCCGGTATTCTTGTCAGCTTGTTGCACCATCTAGCCGCCCGTCAAGCCGCCGCTATTCTGCGGTCTCTTGAAAAAGTTCGGCTATTTCCCTCTTTTCAAGATGAATCCTGCAAAGGGTCAGAATAAATCCAGCAACATCTCAGTTACTACAGAGCTCTCAGAAGTGCAGGATTGCTCGTATTTTAATAGTGAGGTTGTTGACCCTCATAGAGAAATTTTTGCAAACAGTGTTGAGCGTGGACTAGAATCTGTTGCGAATGAACCTCTTTGTAAGGAAGAAGAAGAGGCCCCTTCTCCATTCATTAATCGTATTCGGTGGGATACTGTCTCCGATAAGTTTAGAGTACCGCGTCTCCCGGAATTTTCTGGATGTGATGATCCGTTTTCTCATTTGCAAGCTTTTGAATCAGCTGTTTCACTGAGAAACGTGTCGAATGGAGTAAAATGCAAACTCTTTGTTATATCTTTTGGCAATGTTGCAAGAGAATGGTTTTATAGCCTCCCACCTCGATCAGTAACCAGCTTTAAGGGTTTTGAAGTCAATTTATTTCTAGATTCACTATTTAAAGGAAGCGGAAAAGAGACATTGGAGCTCTCTTCCGAATCAAGCAAGGAATTGACGAGTCTAATCCAGATTTTGCTGATCGGTTTCAAAAGGAGGTTCTGGATGTTTGTAGCGTCCATCAAGACTATTACTTGCATGCTTTCATAAATGCACTTCAAGAAGGCCCATTGAAATTTAAGCTCACCACAAAGTATCCCAAAAGCTATGGAGATCTTATTGATATAGTTAATACATTCATAATAGGCGAAGAGGCAAATAAAGGTTATGTTTCGTTTCTGAATCAAATGGCTAAACAATCTCAAGGGACTTCTGGTCAACAACAATCCATTTCCTCCCAAGATGTTTCGCAAGTTGAATATTTCAAGTCTCCTCCTCTTCTCCAGGGTAAAACTCCAAAGTGTGAAAAAGGTTCAGGTAAGTATGTTAAGTTCAAAATTTCTATGGAAGATCTTTTGATAATCATTCAAGGAATGCCTGAGTTCAAGAAGCCTCAGCGTATGAAATCTAAAATCAAGTATCGACACCAGGAGCTTTTTTGCAAGTATCATACAGATATTGGTCATCTAGCAGAAGATTGCATAGCTCTCAGGGAATTGGCTAATCAACTTGCAAAAGCTGGAAAGTTGCAAGAATATGTCATTCAGTAATTCTCTAAGGCAATCTTCTATTTCTCGCTCAATGGTTCAAGCAGGGATTCCTCTTTCTTTCTATGATGAGAAATGCTTATGTTCAGAATAGTATATAACGTCCCCTTCAAAATCGGTATTAATGGGGCGTGCTAAAACTACAGACATATATCCTTTTGCCACATCCTTAACATCATGCAAACGTCATTTTTTCATTTGAAGCTTGTTTTTTTAGCTTTACTGTTTACGCCAATATGCATGCATGTAGGGGCAAGAGCCCCTTTTGAATTCTTAAGCCCTCCACATCCCGCTTGACTTCAGTCGCAGATGTGTAGTGGAAATTCCGCTTGGCCTTCAGTCGCAGACATTGCGTACCCGTCACGCATGACTTCAGTCACAGACAGACATTACGTACTTGTCCCGCTTGACCTTCGTCGCAGACATTGCGTACTTGTCCCGCTTGACTTCAGTCGCAGACGTTGCGTACTTGTCCCGCTTGACATCGGTCGTGGATATTAAGAATTTCAATCCCGCTTATGTGTTATTTGTGTGGAAAGTACTGCCGCACGCACCTGCCTACATTGACACATAAGTGCATGTCTTCATCTATTTTTGCAGGACAACACGAGCCTATCCGCTACCTCGCGGTTTTACTCAGCGGCCTGCGCAGGTTATATAATTAATTACACAGGCCGCCCGGTTACATATTCCGGCTTAAGTTATTTGCCTACCCGCCGGATTATTATTAATATATTTGGGAACTCGGCCGACTTACGTCCGCCTATCCGCTATTCAGTATCTTATTTGGCTTTCATATATCAATTGCCGGTTTATTATTCATATGGACAGGAAGTCGGCCGACCTGCGTCTGGCACTTAATTCCTGGCTTTGATCCGCCGACTTCTATGGTATTAATTATATTAGCTAATCAGCGAACTGTCGTCACAAAAATTCTCGGCTTCCATGTGCCAATATCGGCCTGTATTATCGGAAGCCGAAGATTGTTTCTCTATTCTTGTTCCTTGTATCAAATGGGCAATTCGTTTCAGAGTTCGCCCTAGCCGCGATCTTATACTTCAATGTTATGGATGTTTGGCGACTGTGAGAGGTAGCCGCGCGGCCTATCTGTCACGGTTTATGTATAAGCAAGCCGCGGTCAATCAGCTCTTCCAACAGATATCATTGAGTAATTCATTAAGGCAAATTGCGGTTTAATTTGTTAGCCGCTCGGCTTGTTGTCGACGAGCATTCCGGAATAAACCTCAGGGAAATCTATCTCTCTTGCGGACAACTTCGTTGAAGTCGCAGTGTGGACTCAGACCGGTTTATATGATAACATTTTATTAAATCGGAAGTTCTACTGAGACCGCGCGGACTTAATCAAGTAAGAAAAATGTGATGTAGTAAAGAGAAAGGTAAAGTTGCCTTCATTTCTATTTAATTAAGTATTACAAAGCATATATCGCGCGGTTACGAAAATAATACCGCCGATTTCCAAAAAAGTTCAAAATACAAAAAACAAGATAAAGATTTTCTAATCGCCCGGTTTAAGCTTCTTAGTCGCAGGAGAATCCAAATCACCGCCATCGCCGATATCGATGGGGGATTCAGTGTATCCGCTGCTGGTCGCTGAGCTCCCTGAACCGCCAGAAGTTGTCGAGTCTGGCCGCGCGGTCTCAGTTTCTTTACCGCCGGACTCAGACGATGTGCGTGCACTTGGGCTTCCCTGGCCACCCTCTTCCTCGACGTCTTCCTCCACCTCGCCGACTTCTTCCCCAACCTTGCTCTTGCCCTTGATCGACTTGTAGACGTCGGCCACCTGCTCTTTCAGGGTGGGGTATATGTCGGCACAAGTAAAATCGGTGAAGCCGGTCGCAAAGCCGCCAAGGTCCCGGAGGCGGTTAAGCGCTCCATCGATTCCCTGGACGAGTTGCGGGAAGACTTTGTCTTGGAAGATGGGGTTGGCCGGGTTGTACATTTCCTACAAAATAAAAGATAAAGGTAAGGCCGCGCGGTTACATAGTGCTAACCGCATGAGTATCAGTAATGTCTTACCGCCTCCCTTTCCTTTAGTCATTTGTTCTCTTCTTGTTGTTACTTTAATTGCCTCTTCAGGCCGCTGTTCTCCTTCATTAGTTGCTTGTAGGCAAGGCCCATGAAGTGACTTGCCACGATGCTCCTTGCCCCGACTTGCGCGGCTAGCCGCGGCAGGTCGTCTGGTGGAACTTGGCGCATCGCCCTCAGGTTGTGCTAGCCATACAGCGCGCCGCCGACCACGCTCGCGTGGAGGCTTATTTCTTCTCCCCCCCAGAAGGGGAGGGCGGTGGAGATCGTCACTGACTTGTCGTCCGGACTCCACCGCAAGGCCGGATCGCCGTGGACGTCTTTCAGGCTGCTGCCCGTTCCTTGCAGCATAAACTCTCCAGAGGAGGCCGACTCCTCCTCCTCCACAACCCGCGCCGGCTTGGCACGCCTCGCTCTCTTCTCTCTTTGAGTGAGAGTCAGGCCGCCAGGAGTTTGCGGCTTGTTCAGCGGGACCGCCACAACAGCTGCAAAGATAAAGGCAAAGTTAGTTTCCAGTCCGTGCGGCTAAGAATACAATTCGACCGGCTTAGAGCTTACTGTCTTCCGCCTCTATTCCTACTAGCGACGACAACAGCGGGATGTAGTGGTTTACATCAAGCCGCTCGCCTTTGAAGAAGTTGTAGATCTCCTTCTCAACGCCATCCAAGCCGCTGCTGCCAAAGGCGGCCCCTTCGCGGATCTGGGGGTCGACTGGCAGCAACCCCAGTTTTTCCTCGAATATGAGAAACCGCTCGGACCAGTTCGCGATCTTGTTCGCCAAGTTTACTATCTTCAGCCCTCTACAGCCGAAGTAGAGGTGCCCCCGGAAGATCTTTGTCCCGGAGTCCGGGATAAACCGCACCGAAAAGCATTCCCGGAAGAGCCTCATAGAGAAGCGGACTCTTTCCGACCTCAGGTAGGAGATAAAGCTATATATGGCGGCTATCGAATTTGGGGGTAGTTGTCCTGGCACAACTCCATAGTGGTCGAAGACCGCTACGGCCTCCATCATGACCGGAAAGCTGATGCCGCAGTCAAAGTGGTCGATGGGGACCGCGATCTGATTTGCGTGGGAAGAATTGATCCGCTCGTCCTGTCGGGGAAGCCGCACGACCAGCGGACTTCCCTGCATGTGCTTCTCAACGAAATCCTCTAGCTCTTCTTTTATAAGCCGGCATTCTTTATGATCAGCAGAGTGGAAAGCGGAGGCCGCGTCAATCCTAACCGCCGTGGCCTTGTCAGACCGCAACGACTTGGACTTAGCCCGCATCCGTTTTGATTTGTGATGAAATCTCCAGGGTCAGCGCTATTTATAGTAAATCTGTGAAGGTACAGTGCCCAACGTCAAATCGCGGCTAGTCGTCATGCCGCGTGGCCTAAGTCCGCTGGAAGTACAGATCAGCTTAATTACCAAGCCGCAGTTTAGTCCGTCGGCCCGCACGGCTATATACCTGCACTTAGAATAATCTATGGCGAATCATGTTGGCATCAAATGTTCAAGCCGGCGCTCTGTTCGCCAGACCGCGCGGCTACTGTCCTATACTTTAAATTTTTCAGAACAAAGCAGCAGGCATGTGGATTATAAATACAAACCGCATAAGCCGCATTCAGTTCGCAGCAAAATAAAATACAGCAGTTTACAACAATCAAATAGTTCAACATCCAGAGAAAAAAAATATATTACAACATAATATTCAATTGTCCGCGCGGCTTAGTTCTCTCAAGTCGCTCAGGATCGCTTGTCATCCTCTGGCCTGTCTCGTCCTATGTGCGCGACCTGTTCACCGGTCTGCACAATCGCAACGTATACCTGGCTAACCAGATTATGAAGCACATGCAGAGACCGATGAACCCGCGCAGTGTCGCGTTCCACTCTCGCAAATGGGATCATTGGGATCCCCTGACCCCCGAGCCCGCTTGGAACTGCGACCTGTCTACGCGCCGCGGCCTCCGGTGGATTTGAAGTCTCGCTAGAGGCCGGGCGGCCAGTACCCGGCAACTCTCCAGAAGTTGTTAGAGCAGGCCGCTGTTCTCCGCCGGTCTCCGCTGGCAGGTCTTTGTTCTCGCCGCCTTCAGCATGTGGGATCTCTTCTCTGTCTCCTTCCAGCCGCGCGGCCATCAGCAAATACTTCTCCGTCCTTTCCTGCTCCAAGGCGACCTGCATCTCAGCAATCTTCGCCTCCGCGGTTTCCATCGCGGTCTGGAGCCTGGCGATCTCTTCTTCCCTTGCGGTCTGGAGCCTAGCAGCCTCTTGCTCCATCGCTGACTTCAACCTCATGGTCTCCTGCTCAAGCGCAGTCTTCAAACTTGTGGTCTCTTACTCCAGGGTGGTTTGCAACTCTTGGATCCTTTTTTCCGCGGCCTCCTGGGCAACCCGCTGCTCTTCGTCTTTAATCCGCAGGGTTTCGGTGGCCGCGTTCAAAGCCGCCTGCAGTGTGCCGACGTCCTTCTGGAATTCGGCCATCTCCTTCTCGCGAACACTTGGAGGCGGAGGCGGTGGCATCATAGACAAAAATGACGTCAAGTCGCCCAGTTTCATCGCGGTCTCCGGTACACCTGCAGAAGAGAAACCGCAGTCAGGTTCAGCCGGATTGTTGCGAGGTTCTAGTAAGGAAATCGGTTGGATGAGACCGCCGGTTTGATGTTTATCTCCTCCAGAGGCCGCGGTGTGGATTTTAATCACTGGCCGCCGGAGCCGTTCAGGATCTATCCTCTTTAGCTTTTCTTTCCATAGCCGCTCGGCTTCCTTAGCTCGGCTTTTCAGTTGAGCCGTGGTCAGGAAAAAGCTGGCCGACGGATTTAATATTATATTCGCCCCCTTCTTCCTTGACCGCGACTTGTAGAATTTAATAATTCGCCTAACGTCCCGGTGTTTACCTTGCAGCAATGGAAGTGTGGTCGCCACCGGCTTCTCGGCGATCAGTTTCTTCATCTCCTCCATCTTCTCGCGAAGCTTCAGTTTCTCGGCTCCTTCAGAAGCCGCGGAAGCCGGTTCGCCAGGCTTCTCCTCAATAACCTGGATATCGGGTCGGTCAACCTCCTCAGAAGCCGCTGGTGTCGACAATAGCGCATCTTGCCGCTGGAGGGTCTCCATGCCCTTCAGGAGCTCGCTGAGCGAGTCGCTAACCGCGGGCATACTCTCCAGTTCGTTCGGCTTGTAATCCGGTGTGGGCGGGTTCTCGAGTACCTCCTTCTCGTGCGGCCTGTGTTGAAGACTGTCCGCGCCGGTCTTTTCGGAAATATTCCGATTTCTGGCGTGCAACTTCCTCATCTTCCTCTTCATCCTTTCTTCAAGGGTTTCGCGCCTTTCCTTCTGCCGTTTCAAGGAACCGAACACCTTTTCAGTCCGCTTGCGCTGTTCGCCTAAAATCTATTCGGTCTCCAGCGCCTTCTCCGGCTCGTTGTCGTCCACAACGATTACGTCGACCTTGTCCTTCAATTCGGACGGTTTTCCAGATTCAACACTTTTCTCCTCCATCCCACCGATTTTTAGCAGTGGTTCTCCTGATGGAGAGAAAGTCAGGTCGAAGGATTTGGCAATTCCGGGATGAGGTGGAGCAGTCTTTGAAACCGCTTTTGGATCTACTGCGGCCTGCAATGATCCGCCGACGGTCTTTGTCGGCCTCTTTTCAGGTCCAGAAGCCGCTGAATCCTCCGGCTTCCCAATCTTCTTGGCAGACTGTCGGGCAGAATCATCCGAGTTCTCGCTCCGGCTTTGCTTCTTTTCTGGCAGTTTCTTATTGCGTGCTAACATTGAAGACATAACATCCATCTTGTGAAAGATCGCGTCGGCTTGCAAAATGCTGACCGCAAGTGGCGAGTAGCGACCCGTGGCTCGGCAGGAATCTTGAAGAATGATAAGGGCCAGAGGATTTTATAGACGACGATGAGGCAGTCGCGGTCTCCGGCTTAGTTCTACATTTTTGAAGTTTTTTGGAAACTTAAAAATGTGCGGGGATTATGATAAGCCCGGAATCCGCGACCTGTCCGCGCAGCTTTCCAGACCGGGCGGCCTGAGTATTCAAGCCGCCAAGCCTCCCAAGCCGGGCGGTCTTCATGTCAGGCCGCTGCCAACGCCGACCCTGCTCAGCGACAAGGCTCCATGACCCAGCCGTCAGCTCGCCAGGAGGAATCCGCTAGGCCGCGCGGCTTCCCTCCTTTCTTGTTTTTTCTCTTTTGCTTCCCCTCACCTCTGCCCGGTTCTCCTGTACCCCGGGCAGCCGGTAACTTTAGCCCTGCCCGCTTGGGCAGGCCTCCGAGCCTATAAATAGGGGGAGGGTGCACTCCCCAAGACACGCTGACTGGGATCCAGGAGCTCGCCTGTTAAGAGCTACAGTCTCAAGTCTAGTGTTTTGCGGCTTGTAGTCCGGCCGCCTTCCTCTTTTCCCTTTCGTGTAACTGTTTCTCATTTTAAGTAAAAGGAAAGCCCGCCGCAAGAGTGGCATTTAAGCCGCGGCGGGCGAACTCTGCTGTTGCCGCTGCCAGTGGCCCCCTTTTCCGGTCCTTTAGCCGCGACCGCTAGTAACCGATTGGTCGACAGTCTCCTCCTTTCCTTCCTTACCCCCGATGCTCGAACTGTTAGCTTGTGGTGCCCGACTCCCTGTCCGTTTTCGTGCATCAACACCGAACCTAATACTTTATATGAAATCCTTGAGTTTATTACGAAGAAAACTATACTTTAAGTTAAGTTTAAATGGTCGTATTCCTCGGCATAGTGGATTAACTAGTCCACAAGTATAAACATGAATATACACTACGAAAAATACTTTGTTCATATTGATTAACATCCTACATGAGCATAAACATCACAATAGGACAACTCATGGTATGCATACCTCTAGGTTTATCATAGTATAGAAATAGCTTTTACGTTTGTTATGATTTAGTGACTGGTTTAAAGCAATATTATGTATGAGATAATACTTTTATACTTTTAAACTAACTAACATGCAAACCTAGCATAAAACTTTCCTAGAGAGCAAGTAAAACCAACCAGTCATCAAGAGAAGACTAAGCAACTAGAAGGTATCTTAACAATATAAAAACTCAGATGGGTGTCAACAACCTGACACGAACCCACCAAAAGGAAAAGCAAGTATGTCTGAACTAAAAAAAGAACAACCCCACTACCTCACACTAGTGAGGAGAAGACAATTGCAACAACAACAAAAAACCAGTAACCACCAAACCTATCCGCTCAACCGGCTACTGCTCCAAACCTGAGGCATTCCAAAGAAAAGTATACCTCAGCAAGAAGTGATGATCAAAGATCAAAATTAGCAATAATCTAAAAGGGGCAATGGGGGTTACCAACCCAAACATGATAAAAGCTGTCAAACCTCAGCTAATAAGGCATAAGACAGAGATAAAAGGTTTACTAACAAAGTTCAATGGTAAGAAATTTGCACCAAGTGCGATAAAGATCCCTGCTTTATATAAAAATAAATACATAAAATTTAGTGTATATATAATAGATTAGCCTGCTCATCATTTAGCGGGCAAAAACACCGGCAATAAATCTTGTACCTGTGGTGTTGGTCTCCTCCTCCACACACCAGCATCAAATGCTTCACAAGCGCCCAGGAGTGGTGGTCTCCTTCTCCACTCACCCAAAACACATCACCGGGGCAAAGACGGCACCTGCGGTGGTGGTCTCCTCCTCCACACACCAGGAGTCAAAAACGCACCCCTGGAAATCCACCAGGTGTAAAGATACACAGAATGCCAAATAAGGAAAATGACCATAAAATTTATAAGGGTATACTCTATGAATTGGAAAGTCATACGACGAACAGCTTCTAAGTCTATACAGATTCGTCGAGAATACTCGACGAATTACTTCAACAAGCCAGGTCAAACTTGACAAATTGGATTAAATTCGGTAAGGGAAGAAAAACCTATGTCCGCACTGGTTCACCAAGTATACTCGATGAATACAGTTGACACTCGACGAATTAGCTTAGTAAAATAAGAAAAAATAGGCAAACTTAACGATATACGACGAATTGGTGTAAAAAACCCAAGTACATGGGAAAACCATCGAGTATACTCGACGCCTGGATTCCACTCAACACCGTGCTGAGTGGACTCAACGCACTCGATGACAAATAGATAACTCAATGCAGTTGACATCACTCAATGCCTTTCACTCAACGACAAGGCTACACTCAACGCTTTCACTCGACGCTCTCGTAGCCAAACTAACTATACTCGACAAATTTATCGAGTTAACACGATGCTTTTGACATAGACTCAAAGACCGCTTGACGCACTCAACGCCAAGTCTAATTGACTCAATGCCAAGACTGGCATTCGATGAATTCATCGTTAATACTCGACGAATTTGCGTTAGTCTCAAGAATCACTCAACTCTAATACTACACACAACGCCAAAGACTAATACTCGATGAATTCATCGAGATTACTCAACGAATCAGACTCCACTCAACGCCTATACTATTAGACGAATTGGACTTAATCCAAGACCCATACTTAATGAATTTCAATCAGGCTAACCCCACCATACACGACAAATTTTTAAACCTAAGCTAAAGGTCATATTCAATAAATTTGTTTATACATAGACTACCATATACGATGAAATTACCATAGGCTAATTTTCGTAGACGACGAATCCTACTTTGTCTAACTGTCATATACTCCACGGGTTGACCTAGAATAGTAGTTATACACGACGAATTCTACTCCTTATAGGACTGGGAATTTTAGACTACTCTGTTGATTGATCTTGGCTGATCCCTACACTACACAGAATTCTTAGGAGGGAAGAAGAAAACAACAAGAAAACATAAGGAAAACTCTTGGCAAGGGGAAAAATCACCACTTGCCTCTATCTCCAGAAATACAGCCACACAAGAGCTCTTCCTCACGGATTCGGCCGTAAGAACACCTTGGCTACACTTCCAGAAACTTTTCAATTAAAAAGAGAGTCAAAACCGCATAACATAACGTCCAAAAATTCAAGAAACGGGAAAAATCACCGTACACAAGTAGATCTCGGCGAGAGCAGTTCGAATCTACTATCCGATGATGATTTGGAGCATTGGAGCTCCTACAATCGACGACCGAAAGCTTTGCGATGTCCTCCGCTTTCTCCCTTCGCGAAACAGTTCGTCGGCTCAGGAAAAAGATGAATAGTGTTTCTGTCACACCGTTAACTATTTATATTTATATTATAATTAATTACAAATAAACGTCCAAACAACCCGAAACTCAAAACAACTTGCAATTCTACAAAAATCACACCGTAGCTAAATATCGACGCTATGAATCCAACGATGAAGTCGAATTCAAAATTCGACAAACCAAACACGGGTAGATCTCCCTGAAGCCCGAAACAAAAAATATTCCAAAAAACTCCGTCGAGTTCCAAAACAAATCCGGCTAGCTAGGGAAATCTCAAAAAAAAACACTCTAGAAATTAGCCAAGCTAATATTCTAAGTCAAAACCTCATATACCAAATGAGCAAAATCCACATTCCAGCAACGGTACCAATCAACTACGCATCAACGTAACTCCATGACGTCAAAAAATATGTCAATAAAAGAATTAAGATAAACATCGAAAAATCAGGGGCATTACATCCACTCCCCCTAAAATAAGTTTTGTCCTAAAACATCGTACACAACTAAATCCACTAAAGAATGAAAATAATAAAGGGTTATTGAATAAAAAGACTTACCAAAGAAACTAGGAGAATAAATGAGGATATGCCTCCATCATAGATGACTCCAACTCTCAAGTGGCGGTCTCCACGTCTTTTTTCACCAAAAAACTTTAACCATGGGTATTGTCTTCCTTCACAACACCCGATCTTGAGTACTAGAATGCGAACAGGCATCTCAACATAATAAATATTAGGCTGCAACTGGAGCACCGAATCAGGAACCAACCAGTCACTAAGCACACACTTCCATAATTAGCTCACATGAAACACATTTTGCACACCAGGAAAATTAGCCGGTAAACCCAGCCTATAGGCTGACACTCCGATGTGTTAAACAACATGGAAAGGTCTCACATACCTGGGATCCAACTTATGGATCTTTTCAATCCTCTTAACACTAACCATCGGGGAAACCTTGAGAAAAACCATGTCTTCAACTGCAAATTCCAACTCAATCCTTCGTCGATTACCGATCTTTTCATAATGCTCTTGAGCTATTTGAAGCTTCTCTCGAATATGCGTCACATATGTATTCATCTCTTCTAAGGCTTTTGGACCCAAATATGGTCCTTCACCAACTTCGACCGAAAACAAGGTAGTTCTACAACGTCTCCCATACAAAGCCTCAAACGGGTCATTTGCAAGCTCTTTTGGTAACTGTTATTGTAGGATAATTCCATCAATCTCAGCTGCTCATCCCATACTCCTTCGTGTTACAAGATGTAACATCTTATCATTTCTTCCAAAATCTGATTTACTTTCTCCATCTGACCATTGGTCTGCGGATGATAAGTGATTGAATATCTGAGGTCGGTACCTAATCCTTCGTATAAACTTTTCCAAAAACGAGATGTGAACTTGGAATCTCGATCTGACATAATACTAACAGGTACTCTATGTAGTCTGATGATCTCATCCAAATATAACTCTGCTATTTTTTTCGTGGAGTAATCAATCTTAATTGGCACGAAGTGAGCACACTTCGTCAGTCTGTCAACTATGACCCACACTAAATCATGTGCTCGGCGAGATCTCGGCAAACCAGTAATAAAATCCATAGAAATACTCTCCACATCCAACTCATAATCTCCAAAGGAGTCAGCTTGTCACCAGGCCAACCATGATCTGCATTAACAATCTTGCAGGTGAAGCACTCAGACTCAAACTTGGTTATATTATTATTCATTCCATACCACCGAACGATTTGTTTCAGATCTCTATACATTTTAGTAGAACCATGGAGGTTGGTAACAGTAGAACCATGCACCACATTGCATAACTTAGATCGCATATCCTCAACTACGAGGATACAATATCTACCGCTGTACCTCAAAATACTTGTATCATCAATTGAACAGTCTGATAATTCACCTTTTTTAGTTTTGCTACGAAGATGCTGCAAATTATGATTGTCATTTTTGATGTTGCCTTGTAAGCGTAATCCATGAAGGCTCTGCTACTTCCAAGCTTCTTGGCGAGTCGCTACTTCGGACTAAGATACCTTTTAATAGAAACTCTTCCACCAAAGATTCCACCGAAAGATTAAAGATCTGCGCGGTCTTTCTACTCAAGTCATTAGCTACCACATTAACTTAGCCCAGATGATATTGGATCTCGACATCATAATCTGCGACATATTCTAACCATCTACAATCACACAAATTTAATTCCTTCTGAGTGAAGACATACTTCAAAATCTTATGGTCCATGTAAATCTTGCACAATGCGCAATACAACAAGTGTCTCCACAACTTCAAGAGATAAATTACTGCCACAAACTCCAAGTCATGTTTAGGGTAGTTCCTTTCATGAATCATTAACTGCCTCGACCCATACGCAATTACCATTCCTTCTTGCATCAAAACACATCCAAGCTCGACATGTGATGCATCCACATAAATGACATAATCCAATCCTTTGGTAGGCAAAGTCAACACTGGAGTAGTGCACAATCTCTTTTTCAAATCCTAAAAAGCTTAGACTCACTTATCGTTCCACACAAATGCTACGTTCTTCTACACAAGCTTAGTTAGCGACACAGATAACGTAGAAAATCCTTCCACAAACCTTCTATAATAGCCTGACAATCCTAGGAAGCTTCTTACCTCTTTGGGTGTGGTAGGTCTTTTCCAATCCATTATGACAGCTATCTTTTCAGGGTCAACAGAAATTCCCTCCTTATTCACAACATGTCCCCAAAAAGAAACTTGAGGTAGCCAAAACTCACACTTACTCAACTTAGCAAACAACTTATGATCTCTCAAAGAAGATAAAACCAAGCGTTAATCCTGGGCATGCTCCTGAGCACTCTGAGAATAAACCAGGACATCATAATCAATAAACACGACCACAAAAATGGTATAGAAAAACTTTAAATACTCTATTAATCATAGCCATGAAGGTAGAGGGTGCATTCGTCAATCCGAAAGACATTACCAAGAACTCTAAATGTCCATGTTGAGATTGGAAAGCAGTCCACGGAACATCTGGCACAAAGTTTCTCAACTAATGGTAGCATGACTGAAGGCCAATCTTCAAAAGCAGTATACTTCCACGGAATTGGTCAAACAAATCAACAATCTACGACAAGGGATATCTGTTCTTTATAGTTGCCTTGTTCAATTCCCTATAATCGATGCACAATATCATAAATCCATCCTCATTCTTTACAAACAACATGGGAGCACCCCAAGTCGAAGAACTTGGCCTAATATATCCACACTGCAACAAATCATCCAGCTATGTATGCAACTCATCCAGCTCACATGGGGCGATACATTACGGTGACTTAGCAATAGGACGAGTACTCAGCTAAAAATCTATCACAAACTCACATCTCTCTCAGGCAGAAGATCAGGAAGACTGTATGGGAAAACATCAGGAAAATCTCGCACCAAAGGAACATCCTCGACACGCGGCAAACTACTAATGGTTTCCAAAACAAAAACCAAACAAAAAAACAACAAGAATTCAAAAGTTTCCAAGAACATATCGCAAAAATATACAGGGAATCCTGGCGCAAAAAACCATAAACACTCCTGGGGTGGCCGTTGTACACCTTGAAGTCCAAGTTCTTAACCTTGCACTAGATAAACGCATCATATCTAGACAACCAGTCCAAACCCATGATCACATCAAAGTCCTCCTGGTCTAGAACCTTCAAATCGACAAAAACTTGGAATTCACCTAGGAGGATCGACTCCAGATACCTTGGTCCAACACCACTGAATCACCGAAAGGAAACTTAATGTGAAACGAATCGCCAACTAGATCGAGAGTCAGACGATGACACTCTATGAAGGCCCTAGCCACAAACGACTGGGTAGCACCAGAATAAAAAAAACATACGCGCCCAACGGTTCTTTACTTTAAACCTTCCTATAAAATTGCATACGTAACTAGACGAACAAACATTGAAAATACAGCTTCGATCAAAAACTAGAACTAGATTAAAATCAAACCTGAGATCACTTGAGCAGACATCTGCACTTCCTCCACAATCACCACATTTAACTTTCCCTTCCCTTTATCCAAATGATGCGACAGTGGCAATGCTTGAAGTGGAACAGGCTGCAGTGTAGGCTGAGACTGCGGGCACTTTGACTTAAAATGTCCCTTCTGTCAACACTGGAAGCAGACCATTTCACTACTCCAATAATGGGCAACATTATGCCCCTTCCTTTTACACGAGGCACAAACTAGATCTCCTTTGGGAGCGATTTGAATAGCATTCACTTGCTGCAGCTTTTGGGCTCCCAACCTCTTGAAAGATTTATCGAATGAATGGCTTTCTGACCATAGAAACTGCACACCTCCTTGATTATTTTCTTCGAAGAAAATCAAGAATCCAGAGAATTCTTACCATCATCGGACTTCCTCTCATACTTCCTCAATTGCATGAATCTATTCTTGGCATTATCGATAGCTTCAACCTTAGGAACAACTTCAACTACCTCGACAAAGTTCTCAGATCCATATGCGTTGGTCAACTACTAGAAATCGGTCCTAAGACCACACAAAAAGCACATAACTCTGCTAGCTTCAGAGGATACCAAATCCGGGGCAATACAGCTCAACTTGCGAAACTCAATCTCATACTATCTGACCGTGAGTTGTCTCTATTTCAAATATAGGAAGTTGTTCATCAACCGGTCTTGCTCGACCGATGGCAGAAACTTCCTATGCACCAAATCGTTGAAAGATTCCCATGAGCATCCATTTGTGAGGTTTCCCTTCTCTCTCAACCACCAGCTCTTAGCAAGACCCTTAATATAACGCCCAAAAGTTTTCTTAAGGAAGGAGATGCTTCTCTGGGGGTTATCGCCCAGCGGTAGTTAGTTACTGTGCGGCGGTAGCTCCAGTCTTTGCATCGAGAGCGTTGAGTTCTCGAGAAAGAGTTGAGTTCTTGAGAAAATGTTGAGTTCTCCAGAAAGATGCAACCACGCAGTGTTAGCCTTACCGCCAGTGTTAGTGTGGCATTATTTTCTATACCGCGGCTTGGGAAGCTATCGCTCGGTGTTAGTGTTAGCGCCCGACGGTAACGGACGGAAGCAGTTCCTTCATGTTTCTTTGTAGCCGTCCGATTTCGCTTGAGATCCGATCCAATGGCTCGGGATTCTCCACCCAAAGGGCTTATGTAGTGTTGAATGGTTTTCTCCCTCATTATCTTCCCCTTTTGAGAGCTGACCTAGGGTTTCAGTGAGAGTGAGGAGGAGGAAGAAGAGAGCTTTCTTCTGCCATTTACGGAGCTTCGGAGCCCCGATCGTTGTTACGAGTCCATATCCATGGAGAGGACTTGGAGGCACACGTTCTCATTCGTGCAAAGCAAGGTTTCATGGCAAGGAGGAGGAATCATAAGGTAATGACACTTTTCCTCTAAGTCTTTAGGATGCGTGTATGACATCTATGCTGTTGATTTCTTTCCTTCAAGAATTTGGGCAGTAGATCTCTGAAGTGAGAGGGATTCGGGTTAACATGGTTCAAGAGGAGACGTCGGGTTGATTGTGTCCATCTCGAGCATGATATTGCACTAGAAGTCCGCTCTGTTAGTGGATTAGGTATTGATGGTGAAGCCGTAGTAATGATCGTTAGTGCTACTCGGTGATGTTGCACATCGACCCGTAAGGATTTTGTTAGAAATCCGTTATCGGCAAGACGTCATTTGTGATGTTGTTTTCTCCCTCTTTCGTGTGAGTAAGTGTAAGCAGAACCAGACATGGTGGAAATTATAGTACATGCAGGGACGTGGGGACGGTACGATATGAATGGTGCATTATGGTTGGAAAAGGCTTGGGATTGCGATATGCTATGGGTGGTTTGTCTCTGTGGTCAGCTGGCTAGCCCATGACATGCAAGTCATGTGTGGAGAGTGTCCCGACGAGACAAGCCCCTTTCTATGAAATTGATGAGGATGCCAAGATTTGTACAAGCTCGGACGATACTGGTTGGGTCCCGTTGTGTCTTCTTAGGTGGACTTGGTCCCGATATTAGACTCGGGCCTGGGTCGTCGTGGACGGGTGGGTTTTAGCAAGGGTTATTAGTATCGGTTTGTTTATATGACAGAATCCTGACGTGAGAAGTTAGACCTTGCAGGCAAGCCCTGGTTTGAGACCCACGAGCAGGTGGGGCTTAGGCAAGTGTTTGGTGTGGTGGCTTTTATGCCATTTGGGGGAAATTGGAAGTACCCTTGTGTTTGCGGCTTGAATACCGATGGGGAAATTGGAAGTACCGTTGTGTTTGTGGCTTGAATGTCGATGGGGAAATTTGAAATACCCAATTGATGATGTGTTAGAGGCATACACTTTAGGGTGCCTTGGGTGAAGCCCAGGTGTGCATACATGCTGCATTGTAGGCCTCCTTTTATTATATGCTCAACATAGAAACTTGTTTATTGTGTGAGACATCCAAACTGGTTTTAATACTTTCAACGTACTTGTATCTTTGCATACGAAGTGCTGACCTGCAGTGTGATGGAGTGCCCCGAAGTCCGCTAGGGATAGCTGGGAGGAGAAGATGATGGCGACGTTGTCCCACCATTTGCTCGTGATGATCATGACCGTTTTATTTGTGGCGATGATGTACCGCCATTTGTTCATGATGTCGTTGCAGATGGTGCTGATGAGTTCTTTGGCGAGCTCCATGGCAACGCCGGGTCCATGCATTATGTTGATCGTCACCGCAACCGTACGTTTGAAGACTCGGATGGACGATGCCTCAGCAATAATTTTGATGCACGCCATCGCCGCTACAACGCCATCACCGTGACAATTATTTTGCTACAACACCATTGCTGCTATAACGCCATCGTCGCGACAATAATTTCGCTACAACGTCATTGCCGCTACAACGCCATCGTCGCGACAATAATTTAATAATTATAGTATGATATTATATTTATTAATTTTCTTGTTGCATTGTTTTAATTTGAGAGTTTTTATATCATGCATTTAGTTATTGTATTTGTTAAATCATGTTTATGATGGGTGCATATAACCATCATATATTTATTTTATTTGAATGGAGGAGATTGAGTGGTATAGGCTATAAAAGGCCATGTTTATGAAAGATTGAGAAGAAGAATGAAAAGAAAAAAAACCTGGAATTCTAGTTTTGAATTTTCCCCCTCTTTCCTCTTTCCCTCTAAGGAAAATTTTGGCCCCTCCTTGTTTCTCCTCCTCTCTTGGCCGCCGGCCTCATCTTCTTACCCTCTCCTCCCTCCTCTCGTCTTCTCCACAAAATCCTTTCTCCTCTCCACTACGAAATCAAAAACTCCTCTCCTTGAAGAATTCGGCCATCATCCTTTCCCCCTCCTTGGGTGATTTCGGCCAAGGACAACAACTTCGGCGACGACGAACCTTCTCCGACGTGAAGCAAGGAAGGTGGACGAGTTTCTCTCCGTTCGGCGTGACTCTGGCGGAGCCGTGGAAAAGCGAACCATTTTTCCTCGGAATCATCTATTCCGATTGGGGTAACGAAAATTACTACTCTTGTGTGATTCCCTCTTAGATAGATCTTGTGGTGGTTTTCTTTGGCGTTGCTTCCGAACTTTTGAATTCATCGTGGTTTTGATCCTAACGATATTGTTATCTTCTTTTGATCTATTTTAAGTTCATGAGAATTGGCAGACCTCATTTTCTTTTTGTTGGGAGAGATCTACTATTTCCGAATATTTTACTTTTGGTGGACCTCTTTTGGTACAACACACGCTCGAACGGATCAGGTCGATCCATTTCGCTTGAGAGAATATTGGTTCATCGCCTCTATTTGATCTATAAGGGTGTAGTGAACCCGTGCATTAGCATTAGATTGATATTATTGTGAATCGGGTGCGCTGCGTTTAAATTGTGCGAGCGTAGAATTGAAACGAGTGAGAACAATTCGGTGTCTTTGTCCGTTGCAGCTCGTCAGGAGACGTAGCCTGCATCAATTTGGTATCAGAGGGAGGTTTTCGTCAATTTCCTAATTGGCACTCCTCCCCCTCTTCAAACTAAAAACAAATAAATTTCAAATTTCAAATTTCAAATTTCAAAATTCAAAATTTAAATTTCACATTTCAAATTTCAAAATTTCGAATTTCAAAATTCAAAATTCAAAATTTCAATTTTAAATTTCAAATTTCAAATTTCAAAATTTCAAAATTTCAAATTTCAAAATTTCAAATTTCAAATTTCAAATTTCAAAATTCAAAATTTAAATTTCAAATTTCAAATTTCAAAATTTCAAATTTCAAATTTCAAAATGGTGTCCGTTCAGGCCCTGAAGTCCTTTCCTGGCTATCCTGCTACAAAATCTGTGGCTGCTCTGACTGCGGGGTTTCCACCTAAAAAGGAAGTCGTAGCAACCGTTAGTCATAAAGACTAAGTGGCTATCACATCTGCTCCCCCGGCGACTCCTCGGCACTGGGCGGAGAAAGGAACAAGGGTAAAATATATATAAGTAGAATAGAAGTACAAACAAGTGGTAAAGAGTGAATAATATCAATGAATATAAGCAGCAAAATAAATGAGTAAACCATCTACTCTAGCAGTTCAACCATCTACAGCAGTATAACAATATAGAGGTACAACAGAAAGTAACTCAACTTATATGATTGCCCATACAAAGATATAAGTTGACGATCGGCTCAGCAGTATAATAACTCATCGTATAAGAGTACCCATACAAACTTATATGATAAGGATTTTGAGTATGCAATGTAATGTAATGATATGTATACAATGCAATGACTCAACCATGATCACGCACATGTAATTGCTATGTCGACACAGACTTGTAGTACCCCCTTTTTGTGCAGGTAGCTAACCTCTCAGGTGTCAACCATCGTGGCCAGGCGGAGACAGTGGTGCGGGCTTCTCCACAACTAGGCGGACATCCACACTACCTAGACTAGGCCTCCGTATGCCTCAATGCTAAGAACACATCAATGAAGCTCACATGCGTACTGCGACTCAGCGGGAGTCTCGTGTAGATGTGCACCGAGAACCAAGCCCCGAACTGGCCCATGTTGTGACCCGGAAGGAGCCTCAGAAAAAGCACAAGGACCAAGCCCAACCGTCCACTTGGCACGGAAGGAGCACCAGGAATGAGCACCAAGGAACAAGCCCAACCGCCCAAAGTCTATCTGTCAACTCCCGACGGTGCGACGACTAGCGAGCTCGTAGACATGCCACACTATCCTTAACCTTGGATTACGACACCGCGTGTCGACTCACACCGCATGCAATTTCACATCATTGTGGCACGGAAGGAGCCTCCGGAATGAACACCGAGGACCAAGCCCAACCGTCCACTTACATAACTTCTCAACTTTACCAAACCAGTGCGGTCAAACACCCGCACTTACACCCTTTCACAACCTCGTGCCCTAAGGTACTTATGGGTTCATTATCAGTGTAAGGTTATTCCAAACATTAATCATCTAAGGCCACGACCATTTGTTCATAATAGTCATTATCAATTATATATAGCATGTTCAAACCAAGCTCATCATTATTCAACACATTACCACTGTCAAGTACGTTCTCAATATTTCACATTTTTAAATCTTTCTCTAACCTCCACCAAATCACCTCGGTTGGGAGCACCTTAATACACCATTTGTTCATTAAGGATCTAACCAACAAATGTCATTAATATATTTCACCCCAATCATTTATACTCTAAATTCCACAAACAATAATGTTATTGTACCAGGATCTCTCTACCAATACAAAACAAACACGAGAATTACATGTGTAACAATGATTACTGTACAACAACTCCAAATGGGAATACCCGAGTCTACATGAATCCGGTGAAGGAATTTAACCCATCGTTGGAAAGCAATTTCCAAGGGCTGCGACTTTCGTGTTTAGTCGAAAGCCCATATCTGGCCGCATTGAGTCTGGAACTGGCCTCGAAGGTTGCTGCGTGGAGAAAACAGATTTCTACGCGCATCTTAAAGCAGATCAGACGACATCAGTTCGTCTTCTTCCTTCAGCCAAACATTCAAATAACATCCAGAATTTCTCCTCCCTTATTCACACGCATAAGGCCACTTCTCTTCACGAAACCAGTCCACAAACTGCATTCGAAGTGAGGGAAATGTTGAAGACTCCAATTTTTAGGACAAAAGTCCGAGCATGGACTTTTCATAGAAACCTTCTTCTCACAAATCAAGACCCTTTTGAGTCGATATCTCTCCTAAAATTACAAAAAATCTAGCACCAAGGGAGAGGGTAGGAAGCTCACCTCATTTCCGGCATTTCTGATATTTCCAGCCATGGATCTTGTCACCCTTCTTGGCAGCATCTTTTTCTCCTCTATCAGTGTTAGTCCTTCACGGGAAGAAGATCGGCTCCAGCACCTTCTTCCTCTCCAGCAGTTTCTTACAACGATGGCTTGGAAGGAGTACTAAAAACGGCTAGGGTTTTGTCCCCTTTTCAAGTGGGAAGTTGGGCAACTGCATAGCCACGTGTCGGCGTGCCATTGGACCGCCAATCAACTCAGTAAATGAGTCCTTTCGAAACGACGCGGTCGGAAAATTTGCCAAAACCTGAAATTGAACTACACGGGTAGGCACACGCCTGTGCCACTACCCCTGTACTACTCAGGAAGAATGTGGTCGATGATTCGTCATGCTCCGCTCGACGAATCGTCGAGTTGTCGCCTGCACACACACGGGTAGGGACACGCCCATGTCACTACTCGTGTCCTCCTCGGGAGGAACACGGTCGACGAATTGTCGAGCTCAACTCGACGAATCGTCGAGCTCAACTCGACGAGTCCTCGAGCTTCTGCTTGGACACACACACGGGTAGGGACACGCCCGTTTCAATACCCATGTCCTGCTCGGGATGAACACGGTCGACGATTTGTCGAGATCAGCTCGATGAATCGTCGGGCTACTGCTTGGACACACACATGGGTAGGGACACGCCCGTGTCAGTACCTGTGTCCTGCTCGGGAGGAACATGGTCGATGTTGTTAGTCGAGCTCTGCTCGATGAATACACACACACGGGTAGGGACACGCCCGTGTCTCTACCCATGTCCTGCTCGGGAAACACAAGAAGGAATCCGCAATGTTGCCAGAGAGCCACACGGGTATGGACACGCCCGTATCACTTCCCGTGTCGTACTCTGGAACAACTTCTCCTCCCTTACTCAAGTGAAAGCATAACTTCCAACACTACCTGAGCCCCAATCAGTTCTCCTTACTTAAAGTTGCGCACGAGGGGCTTAGCACGAATTGGAACGTGCAACAAGAATGCTATGAGAAATATGCTAATCAACGAAGGGTTGATCTGGAGTTTGTCGTTGGGGACTTGGTTTTTCTAAAAGTTTCTCCATTGTCAGGTATTAAAAGGATTGAAAGGAATCATAAGTTAGACCCTCGTTATGTAGGGCCTTTTCAGATTTTAGAGTGTGTTGGAGTGTCTACTTATAGGCTGGAGTTTCCTGCTATATTCCCTAGTGTCCATGATGCGTTCCATGTGAGCCAGTTGCGGAAGTGTATCCGTAGTGATTGTCAAGTACTTGACTCGATGCCCCAGATTCAGCCCAACCTTCCGTGCATGGAAGAACCTTTATTTTGGATTCTCGAGATCGAGTGTTGTGGAGGAAGACCATCCCCATTGATAAAGTTCTCTGGAGAAATCAAGACGTCGAGAGCATGATGTGGGATTTGGAATTTGTGATGAGAGAATCTCATCCGCATCTCTCCCTTCGTTCAGGTATGTCTTCATGTTTTGGGTAATAATTGGGTTCTGGTTTGGGTTTGGTTTTAAAGTTGTGTTAAGTTTCGGGAGGAAACTTATTTTTAGGGGGTGTGACTATAACGCCCCATATTTTTTGATGTTATTATTTGATTTTTCGACGTCATAATTATGACGTCGGCACATTTGACTTTTTTTCATTTTGATGCCGGCGCTGCAACATTTGTGTGTTTTTGCATCTGTATGGTTTGTTTCACCAGATTTGGGATTCTGATGGGATCAAATGTTTTCCTTGATATAAATGATGAGGTTTTGAGGCCTTGGTCTTGTCCAGTTTTTGTTGCGAACTGAGCATTTTGGAATCTCAGCACGTGTTTGGACCCTTGTGGTGATTTCTTTTGCTTGTGAGAGCATTTGATATGAAGCAACAATGCCACTTGACTTGATTCTGTTACCGCCATCTTAGAAGACAAGTCAATTTGTAGAGGATTTTGCCTCTCATATTCATAATTTGCATAAGCACATAAATGAAACGCAAACCACACAATACGCATCTTATCAAGTTCATGATAACATATGCATAAAAGAGAGTCTCACTTTAAGGTTGGCGATTTAGTCATGGTGCGTCTCGTCCCTGTACGGATGCCTTCGGGCACTATAAAAAAGTTGGCGAACTGGTGAGCTGGACCTTTTCGGATCTTAAAGAAATTTGGAGACAATGTATATATTTTGGAGTTACCCACTGATTGAGGTATTTCCCCTATTTTTAACGTTTCTGATTTAACGCCATATGTTTCTCCGCAACAGGATTATCTGATTGTCTGTTTAGCTCCACTGCAAGTTCTAATGTATTGGGAGTGAGAGTGTTTCTGGATTGCTCTATCCATCGGTTTCCAACGGAGGTACGTTGAATGTTGATGAAGAAACTTTTCTTCATTTATTGCCTAATGCTTTTCCAGGTTTCCCAGGACCAGTTTTTTGCCCGACAGGATCCTCAATGTCGATGTGTTTTTCTCTCCAAGTTGTGATTTTCGCCGCTACTTGATTCGATGGCGTGATCGTCCGGTCTCCGATGACTCTTGGCTTCTAGAATCGAAGGTGGCTCTCTTGGATGATGCTCTTCTGCAGCGGTAGCTGCATGACAACTCATCAGTGATGAGTCCTTTTGAGCGGGGGAGGATTGATGGTGACGATGGCCCTCAACAATATGAAGAAGGCGACCACATGCTTACAGAAGATTTGTCTCCGTCTCTAGTCAAGGACTTGCAGCGCCGTGATGATCTTGTGAAGCGACGTTACAATCTCCGCCCTCTGCGATAGACAACTTTTTAATATTTTATTTGTTTTATTTGCAGCATGTTTATTTCATTTATTTTACTGTTAAACATTTGTAGTGTCATTATAATTATGTGTGTTGCATGTAGCCTAGTCATGTGTTTTATTTTATTTTATTTTACTTGGGTAGCAAATAGCATAGTCAAGAGGTGAGCCTATATAAGGCCTTGTAATGTTAAGAATTATTCAGGTTGAATGAAATAAAATTTTGAACCCTAATTTCCATCTTGAGATCACCATCCTCTTCTCCTCCTCCTCTAGAAAATTCGGCCAAGCCTATCCCAAAAACTCCTAGCCGCCAACCTCACCACTCTCCCCCTCTCTCTCTCTCTCTAGGCGAAAGTCCTCCCCTATCCAAGAAAGCCTCCACCTTTGCTACCACCTTTTCCCCCACCGAGCCCCTCTTCACCACCCTAATCCGGCCGGCCACCCTACTCCAAAAAAAGACGACCAGCCATCTTCAAGGAATAGATCCGACCTCCCCTCTCTCTTGGTGGTTAGGCCAAAGTGTTTGCAATAGGTTTTTGTGGATCTCGGCAAAGCCATGAAAGCGACGAAGGCGAATGAATTTCCTCTCCATCCGGCGTAACTCCGGCAGAGCCGTTGAAGAGAGATTCAAGTTAGATAACCATAATCATCCATTCCGGTTTGGGTAACGAAAATTTCTACCCTCGTGTGATTCTCTATTTTTCTAGATATTCTTGTGGTGGAAATTCTTGGCGTTAAATTTTGATAGCATTAAATCATCGTGGTTTTCTTCGAATCGGTTTGTGTTTATCTTGATTGATTTATTTTCGAAAGGATTGGCGAACCTCGTAACTTTTTGTTGGGAGAGAACTACCGTTTTCCGAATCGTAATTTTTTGGTAGATCTCTTTTGGTACAACCTTCGCTCGATCGGACCGGGTGGGTCCTTTTAGCCGGAAAGAATATTGGTCTATCACCTCTATTCGATCCTAATCGGTTTGGCTACCCGAACGTTAGCATTAAAGTGATAAAATTGTTGGGCATGTGCGTTGCATCAAAATTTGTGCGAGCGTAGAATTTGAATCGTAGAGAGACGATTGTGTTTAGTCCGTAATTTCCTGGAATCAGCCGTGGGCCTGCATCATCTGAGCTCGACGAAGCGTCGAACGGTTTGTCCTTCCTGCTTGTTTTTGATAAGCCAATTCTCGTCCCTGTACGGATGCCAAATTAATATCCTCAGAACTATCAGGATCATAACTTGATCATGCGGAAACCAGAAAAGCAAGCTCAACAACCAAATGAAATCGAAGGGGCAAGCAGATCATATATTATTTCTTCTTTACAAAGAGAGGTATACATGGCGCGACATGATTTCGCCAGTACAAAGGCACACAAAAAATTACATGTAAAACAATTCGAGCAGACAGAACTGGAGACTGCCGAAACCGCCCATCCCGCAAAAGTTGCCAAGGCCGCCCGAACTGCTGCTGCAGCTAGAAGACGAATAAAACACGGAGTCTGCCGAGATCGCAAGGTCGCGCGGACACACCGTTATTCACTAACTGCTACAAGCTGCTGCCGAACTGAAGAACAGACCGCCTAGACCGCTGAGTTCGGCGGACAGGTTATTGAACTTGGAAAAGCTGAAGCAGAGAAACTGACAAGCCACATAAGTGACCTGCTGAGACCGCCGATGAAACCACAAACTTCACTGATGCTGCCACAGTCAAATCCAAACTCCTGGCTCCTCAGTGTTAGCCGCGCAACCTGAAAACAACAAACAGTTCTCTTCAATCGTGCGGATAGGAAAAACCAGACCACAACCCTTAACCAAGACTCAACTTACTGTTCACTTAGTTACTGTAGATATGCCGGGCGGGTCTATTTATAGGCGAGGTGAGAAGTGTGGTCAGCACCCTAGTGACAAGAGTCACCACCCCAGCCCGCGTGCTAACACACCCCAGTCTGCCAAGTCCGCAAGGACTTGGCCAAACTTTAATCCCGCCAGGCGCCAGGTCAAACTCAATCCGCCACCATGCGGACACAATGCCAGCCCGCACAACAAGCTCAGCACCGGTCCGCCCAATGCAAGCATAGCGCTAGTCCGTTCCTCAACACAGCACGCGGACACAGGCACAACCCATGTTGCATCAGTCCGCAACTCAACACAGCATGTGAACACAGGCACAACCCATGCTTCATTAGTCTGCAACTTAACCCAGCACGCGTGCACAGCCACAACTCATGCTGCATCAGTTCGCACACTGTACGGGGACAAAGTGGCAGTCCACACAACTCGAAATAAACGTCATAGCCCTCAACGAGTCCACGACGAACAGGCAGTCCGCCCGGTCAACAATGGACTCTGCGGACACTATTAACACCATGGACTTGTCATAGAAGATGACCAAGTCTAGTAGCTCATCAAGCAACTGGCGCGAGCACGACAGACACAAAAGACCCAAACTGCCAATCAGCAGGATAGTCCGCCACAAAGAAGGAGGCCAACACCCACTACATCACTAGAGAGCTTGGCAAGGGCCAAAGCCGATCTCCAAACACAGTTCGCGATAACTCCAACGATACAACTTCCAATCTGCCTGGTTACCACAAGAGCTAGCTAACTGCAAGGCTGCAGACCAAGCTGAGCACCGCCAATAGACCGCCATATACAGTCCGCTCAGGCCGCTCCACTAGATTCCCAAGCCGCTAAGACTTCCTTGGCCATAGATCATCCAGGCCGCGCAACAGTCCGCCCAGGTCAGAAACACAGGCCGCACAGGCCACTCCACAAGAACAACCAAGCCAACAAATCCAACCAGGACATCACCAAGGCCACAACCATCAGTCTACCCAGGCCACAAAGTTAGACTGCTCAGACCACTCAGACCTCCCAGCCTGCTCCATCACCCACTTTCACTTCACAAATTTCAACATTTCTGACTTGATCTCGAGAATTCCTTCTTGATCTCGAGAATGGCATGCTTGTTCTCGAGTACTCTTGCCTTCTTCTCCGGATGCCCAGTTCAACTGATCCCGGTTAGTTTTTCTTAAGTGTTGATTATCCTGATATCACCCTTAGTATTTATATATTGATTTCTTCTTCCTCTTTCATTTAGACCAAAGTTCATGTTCATCTCCTGAACCAGAGCGCCGTGAGGAAGAGAGAGAAGGTTTTTCCATTATCCTTCTGGTGGCCGCCGACGGTGCTCCGGTGCTCGAAATCTTCAACCGAATATAGATCCGGAAATCCCTCAACGAGAGCTACGCCATCGTGGTAAAATCTTCCCCATTCCTTCAGATTTTCTCGCTAAGGTTTGCGGCCCTAACTTCTATTTTTGTCTATTCTTGTTAGATTTCGGCTTTTCTCATCTTCTTTAGCCCTGATCTACGTCAAGGAGTGATTTAGATGTCCTTCTCCGGTAAAATCACGACAAGTTATGGTTTTCTCCTTCTCTTCCCTTCTTTACCCGATTTGCAAGAAATTCTAACTTATTGTTATCATGATCATTAATTAACTTGTTGATTATTGTGCAGTTAAGATCTCCTATCTAATTCTATTCATGATTTTCATGTTCTTGATTTTGCTATCTAGCCCTGTTAAATGTTATATCTTTTGATGGTGTGGTTAAATTCCACACCTATTACCGTTCCTCAATTTTCATGTAGAACGCGTTGGAGTTTATTTAGGATTGTAAATATTTCCTAAAGGTTGATCAACCACGTCAAATCTAGAATTGTCTAGTAGAATCCGATGTGCCATTATTGTCTTGAGATTTTTATCATGGTTTCTCTTCGTAGCTATGCTGTGGGTCGAGACAGGCCGCCAGGCCTAGGAATGGTTGTGGTAGACCTCTGAGCTCTAAACCTAGGTCGTTACGGGGTTTTCCTTCCGAGTTTTCTTTGTTGAGGGTGTTATTACTGGGCGAATCCACTGTCGCATCATATGTTCTCCCTATTAGTACTTTGTGGGGCTCTACCGGTTTTATTTGTGCATTTGTGGTGAATTGTGGAGTATCCTATCTCCCCCAGATTTAAATGGATAAATTGTCTTCGGAGTTGTGTCCAGTTGATTTGACCACCTCGCCCGTGTTGTTTTTTTTGGGTGGCGTTTACCATAGGTGGCTAATAAGGGTTTGCTTCTCTTCCTGACGAGTTTATCTTGACCTTTTCCCCTTATAGTCTTGTGCATTTGGGGTGCTTTTGTTGTACGTGATGCTTCACGTAAGTGTTCCCTTTTGGCTTTTATACCTTATTGCTGTACTTTATTTAAGTATCTTTCCTTTGGTCTTTGGCTGGTTTACTTTTGGCTTACTTTCTGCCATCAGTTATACTTTCTTGTTGGGGTGTTCTGTCTTCGGAATGCCTCAGGTTCAGAGCTGTAGCTGATTGCGGTGCTGGTTTTGGAGTTTTGGGTAGCAGAGTTGGCTGTGGTTTTTGCCTCGCCGTAGAGAGTTGTCTGTTGTTTTAGCTTGCTTTACTAGTTCAGACATACTTTACTTTATGTGGGTTCGTGTGTAAGACCCCCTCCCCCTTACCAAGGAGGGCTACCAGGTCTTATGCCCAGAACCACCGTCTTACGGTGGCACTAACACACGGGTAAGTCGACACCGCAACACGCCGATCCTGCCGGCTAGTACGATCATTTAACCTGTAGGCCAATATGAGAAGAAGAAGTAAAGCAGTATATAAATCCACTAGTCCACAAGTCACATAGTACAATCATATATATGAAATGAAAAGTACACCAATATAGTCCACAGAAGAGTACAAAAGAAAGAGTAATAAGGGCTTATGCCCAGTACATCAAATCCACTCTCTCTCAAAATAAAAACGGAAGCTACACTAATACATCAGAACTTGTCCCACCTGAGGATGCACAGTAGTGGTAGTAGCCTGCTGAAGCGTTGTCTGCTCCTCAAGTCCTGCCTCCTCGACGTGCTAGTGCTCCATCTCCACGGGCTCCTAAAAATAGTTTGGTCACCGACCATTAGTCAAAAAGACTAAGTCGTTTCCTCCGCACCTCGCCCCGCAGCTCCTAGACACCGAGCGGGAGGACGAAGCGGAGGACAACAAGGGGTAGCAAAAGTGGAAGCAGGTGACAGAATCTAACTAGCAGTTGTAATAAGTAATGTGGTTCTACTCTAGCAGTTCTGAATATAGTACAAGTAAGTAAGAGCAGTACAGTAAAGGAAGTAAAGACAGCAGTAAGAGCAAGTAAATAATCTATCCTACCACTATACTATTATCACAAAAGTACTCTAACTTATATAAATGCCCATACAAATATATAAGTTAGGATTTTCAGGAAATTTAACTTATCATATAAAAGAGCCCGTACTAATTTATATGATAAGGATCTATGAAGCGTATGACCTAATATGAATGAATGTTATGATGCAATTTTATGCACAGGCAAGTGCAACTCACACACAATGACTCTGCGATCACAGACCTTTAGTTCCCACTTTTTGAGAGCTAGCATCACTCTCGAGTACCACCGCTATGGCTACGGCAGCAGCGGAGCGGGCGTCTCCGCTTCTAGGCCGGTATGCACACTACCAAGCCTTAGACCCCTCTCATACGCCTTCGTACATGACCAAGGTGCACTCTAGAGTCTCGCGTACGTACTTTGCTGACAACCCGTCAGTCTTGTTGGGTCGGATGTGCGTTATCGGGGGTCGTCCTCCAGACCGCAGTGTAAAACAACCCACTGGCCCCTCTAACCCTCACAACCGCCTGGTGCACCGTACTGCTATCGGTGTGACGAACGGCCAGTACCGCATGCCCCGCCACTAGATTTATGCACATGTAAGTATTTTACTCCGAGCCTTCCGCTCGCAGGACCAAACTCGTCCTGAAAACCCTCAAACCCAACCCGGGTGAGAACGCACATTAGTGCCTTTATACCAACTCCCTCAAACCATACACGGGTGAGCATATATCATGAATCTCTCCAACCCTACACGGGTGAGAAGGTACAACAAATTTCCTAACCTATTAGACTACTCTTGTGAAAGTCCACCTAGTGTCAACTGCCTTCACCTATGGGGGGGGGGATAGGTGACGTGCAGCATTTTTGCGGAATTAAAATTGTACCTGCACAAGAAAAGAAAACAGCACAGCAAATAGAGTACGCAAGCTATTTATAGTGGCTCCCGATTTGGGTACATCCACTTTCCCCCTTCGACCTATCTCCCCACAAGGGACGACTCGGTCACTTCACCAACAGGATTGAAATCCAATCCTTGTACTATCGAAAGGAACCCTTCCACACGTAGGAGACAACACTCCCACAACACGGGTTGCACCCATCCCTTACAACTAGGAACCAACGTTCCTTTACAACAAATATGAAACAAGAATGTACAAGAAATACAAACAACTTTTGGAGACTAAGGTGTCCCTCTTCGTTCTATGACGTGTTCTTGAAGTAATCGAAGAGTCCACAACCCTAGATCTCACTTGGAGAGAATCTCCCCGGAACCGGCGGCGGCTAGATTCTCGGGAACGGCAGCGACAACGGAGTGCGGCTGCTGTACTTTGGAGATTCAAACTTCGTAGCAAAGCTAGCAAGGTCTTCCAACGGCCACACTAGGATCGATCGTCTCGATCGATTCGGACGGGAAAAGTTTTCCCGATCAACAAATCAAGAGACAAAGGATCTCTGGTTAGATGGTTGAGACGCTATGCTTGGCTAAGTTTCTGTCGCCGGGAGATCTGGAAGAAACCACGATCTAGCAGCCGGCGATCGACCAGCACGAGCGGCGACGGCGGCGGAGGAGGTATCGCGATCTAGGTCACGTTGGCGGCTCGGCTTTTTCAAATCTTCTTCGCTGTTCTACTATTCAAAATTACGCGTGTATTTATACAATCAAATACTCTTTTATGACCGTTATGGGTCCCACCTGAAGAAACCCTAAAAGCGGTTCAAAATAGAGCCTTAACATTTGATCCGGTCTAGTGGGATCCAGAAAATTGCCCAAGTCAAAATCGGCGAGACTCGAAGGTGATTCTCGTCGAATCGGCGAGAATCAAAGGTGATTCTCGTCGATTCGGCGAGAATCAAAGGTGATTCTCGTCGATGTTGACTTGTTTGCACGCTCTGATTTAGCCGGATAGAGATGGCGAGAATCAGCCAGTGATTCTCGCCGAATCGGCGAGAATCACTTGGTGATTCTCGTCGATTATGACTTGGCGCCAGAGTCGCACGCTTGGATGTAGCTGGATAGAGACGGCGAGAATCATTAGTGATTCTCGCCGAATCGGCGAGAATCACTTGGTGATTCTCGTAGATTCACACTTAGACGATTTTTCATCTTTCCACCCATGAGCTGCTCTTTGACCCATCCTTACTCCTTGTCTGCTCTTGTAATATCACAGACCTGCACTTGAAAATAAGTACACTCCAATAGATAGAGTGCACGTAGGCCAACACACTGATCTGCTCAACGAGGGATTACGTTGCGCAGACCCGTGTATATTGACCTGCTGCACCCTGACATTGGTGTGCACTTAGCGTGGAATAACTGCAAGCACAACTTAAAAGGTTTTATCAAATACATCGTGAATTCATCTTAGCTTGACAGGTGGCTTCGTCAAATCCAGGTAATTGTGGATACAATACCCAACAATCTCCCCCTGTTTGACGGAGCCAAAATCCCAATAGCTAAGATGAATACCACAATCCAGATAATATATACATCATATATAATTTAAAGATAAGGCACAAGGAAATAGAGGCAAACAGGTCAAAGCTTGAGTCAATCATAAATTCATATACATATATATATATAGATATTCCCAAGATCGTTCATATAACAATAATAAAAGATAAAAATGTTCATGAGACAATGACAAGCTATAAATTTTTGTCTATTGCTCTTTGGCTAGGTCATCCTTATGTTTTTGAGCCAAAAACTTCTTTCTTTGCCTCTCAACGTACTCCTTGGGCTTTGGATAGTATCTTGGAGGAGGAGCTTTATCTGTCGCTGTGTTGGTCCTGAAGAAGATGTTCCGTTTAGCTTCATATGTCTTGTGCAGCTCCCACTCATGTTGGCTGTATACTTCGTTCCGATTGATTTCCCCTTTTTCTTGTAGCCAGAATGTGTCCAAGATGATACTCTTTGATACCGGACTCCACCTTTCGTTCCTTACTTCATCCTCCTTCAATCTGATTCTCTTTTCAGCTTGCGTTTCCTTAGAAGTCCCTTCTTGAGATTTTCTCTTGTCCCTAGCTTTTGCTAGGGCTCCTTGGTCAAACATTACCATCAGTTTTGCCTTGGAGGTGGCCCTAGCAGCCCTATGAGCATCAGCTTCACTTAATGGAACTTCTTCAACACTTGATCCCTCATCAGCCGCAGTATTAATTTCAGGAGCAGGAGTACCCTCAGGATTTTCAGGGATGTTAGCGCCGAGCGCTTGCTTGAGCATCCACCAGCAACTGTCATAAACATATATGTTTGACTGCTCAAAATTTTTGATTATGATTTCTTGAAACTCGGTCATCTTAGCTGTATATTCGTTCTCCCCCTTTTTGGCTTCGACTGCAATGGAGTTTGCATAAGAATGCAGTGACTCATCAATGTGCTTTGTAGTCTTGGAGAACTCGGTAACCAAGGCTTGTTGATTGCTGTTAAGAGTCACCATATTGCCATCAAACTTTTGAATATTATTTGCTACGACATGAGCATTCTGATTTACTACGGCGAGAGTATCGGTGTTCTTTTTTAATCCGTCCATAAGAAGAGTTACAGCTTGGCCGGCCGCTGTATACTTGTCTTCAAACTTCTTTTCCATCACATCCAGTTTGTGATTGATCTCCACCACGTTCTTGAGCATGAGATTCTCAGATTTCTTAATTCTTTTTAACATTTTATTTTGAGCTTTCTCAAAAGATGCTTTGAGCTCATCCACGATACCTTGAATAACATTTACGGTGTGATTGGCTAGATCAGCTCGTAGTGGATGATCTTGAGGCAGGCCTTGGCCTTGCTCTTCAGCAGATGCACTTGTAGAGCTGGACACTAGCACAGTCTCTAAGGGGGGAGTACTTGCAGCCTCAGTAGATTTCTTGGAAGCACTTAGCAGTCTCTGCTGAGAGGACTCCCCCTCCACTGTTGCACCAATGTTCTCAGGAACGATCTCAGGAGCGTGCTTGTCAGATGGAACTTCAGTGATGTCCTGAGGCTCCAATGCTTCCTATCCCACATTTCCTTCTTCCTCATCCTCATCATCCATAAAATCATTCTCAGCTGCATCGTCTTCCAAACCTTCCTCAGCAGTCTCCTCTACATCACCTCCGGCTCCTAGATCGTTCAAATTCAGGGCCGCCTCATTTTCCATCACAGCTTCACTTTCTTCTTGTAGATCTGCAACTGCATCTCTAGCTATCTGAGAGATGCCAGATATGACGTTAGCAGAAGCGAGTAGAGGCTCCCCCTCAATTCCTGCAGTCAGTGCATCAGGAATTTCACTGGGGATTACTAAGGAATCAGCCACAGTTCCGTCCTCGGCTGGAGATACTTCTTGTTGTTCTACCACGGCAGCCTGCCCAATGCGTCTCTCCCATCTGTCAAATACGCTCGAGTCCATTTTCTTCAAGTAATGCAGTGGAACTCCTTTACTTATGTCATACCTATCTCCGTTTAACTGATTGAGATATAGACTGATGATTCGGCCAAAGCTAGGAGATCTGAGAGTGTCCTTAATCTTCTCAAAAAGCAATGCCCCCCGTTGAATCTTTTTCTGCAGACAATTGCCACAAGGATCTTGAACATGTCCGCAGAGATGTTGTCATGAGAGCCCGGTTTGCATATGAGTACTTTCCCAATGATGTCTGACAGAAGTTTCCCCTCCTCATTCATATCCTTTCGCTTTATCGATCTAGTTCCTCGAGCGAGTCCACAGAATAATAATGTCCTGGTTTTATCCTGTTCCTCCAGATAATCCTCGTGCGCAGAGCTAGTGAGCTGCAAGTATTGGGTCAGCTTGCTTGCAGACATCTTGATCTTTGCCCCTGCAACCTTGCTCTTGATGAGAGAGTCTTCATTCCGGAGTTTGGCGGTTGCGAAGAACTCCATCACTTCCTTGTCCAAGATTTTACAGGGGTGCTCTAGTATGAATGAGAGTCCAGCCTCTTCATGCATGATAATGATGTTTCTGAATTCATCAGAAGCATGTGAGAACCCTGTTCGAACCAACTCACAACCAGTGACCAGGCCGACGGTTGTCCTTGGAGCCATTGCAAGACTGAAATCCCAAGAATACGCCTAGTCAAGAATCAAGAGGGAAGCTACACTAACATTAAGTCACTGTAAGGGTGAGAAAGTGGTTACCCAAGATCGTAGAAGGTGAGAATCGACAAAAACGACGGGAAACCGGAAGACGATTGCGATGTTGGTTGATCGAACCCGCCGAGACTTGGACGAACGCCCTGGACGCGAGAGGAGTGATCTACGGAGGGAAGAATCGGTGAGTTGCCTGCTTGATATCAACGGAAGAGAAAGCGGGATTCCTGCGGTGGTCGACGGAAGGGGAAGAGTCGGCGAGTTTCCTTCGGCGAGTTTCCTTCGGCGAGTTTCCTTCGGTAAGTTTCCTGCGGAATATGAAGGGTCGGCGGGATTCCTTTGCGATATCGACCGGTTTAACAGGGTTTTAATGGGGTTTCCATGTGAAGAGCGAGATGCTAAGGATCGGTGGGAATTTGTCTAAGTCGAAATCGAAGGGATTCTTTAATAGGAATCTACGGGTTAAGAGGCATGCAGGATTCTCGAAGTCTTCTGATGTCAAGTCAATTTAAAAATCTTCTAAATATATATATATTTCTTAAAGCCAATCTATTTAGGGTTTGAACCGGGCTTTTCCATACATTTCTTGATGTCAATTGTAAGTTGTCGAGATTTCCAATGACGTATCTTCGTTAGTTTTCAGTGAACTGATTTACGCCTGTAGATGTTAGTTCTCGAATCTACCAGTGGAATTACCGATAAATCTTCATTGATGTATCTAAGGTTTAAGTTTACCGTGTTAACCTATCCTTAGGTGTACACGCATATATGTGTGTATATATATATATATATATATATATAAATATATATATATGTAAATGTCGAGACAATATGACTCAAGTCTTGGAGCTGATCAAAAATACCTGGGATTATGAGAGTTATCATTTAGCCCCTCTGGTTAAAACATACCAGGTGCTCAATGTGAGTATGCCCATGTAGATATCACTTCTGTTATTCCAGATGCTTGTTCCAATTCAGTCTTGAAACATCTACTGTCTAGTTCCCATCATATTTACGGGAACCTAGACTACCCTGCAAAAGAATGTTACTTTATCTTAGGAACCCAATACATATTGGATCCTAGGTTCTTGTTAGCATAAACACTCGAATGCCTTCCCTCAGAAATCCTGTCAGGAAGACTACCTCTGCCCAGAAGATGTGGATAGGCCGTTGCCCTTGACACAGAGGGGTTGTGCCAACAGTCTATGGCAAAGTGTCCCACCTTGCCACAGCACCAACACGTGTGAATGTTGTATCTCCATTTCTGACCTGATCTAGTGACTGAGGTAGTCATGAGCCTAGGTCCAAACGGGATAGATCTGGATCCGCTCCCAAAATTACCTCTTCCACCGTGACACGTGGAAGGGTGGAAGGAATGCATGTAGCGAGCATCACGAGGCCTGGGAGGTGGTGCCTTCCTTTCAGTCAGCCCCCTTCCTGAGGCCCCATGAGAACTTACAGCATGACTTCTAACCTCCCTTTCTTGTGTCCTTGGGTGGAGAGAAGAGTTCTGAGAGCTGATACCAGCAGATTCATGTCGAGTAGGGGCAGTGGCCGAGAATACAAAGGGCTCAGAATGAGCCTTAGGTATTCTCTCATGGGTGGCCATGACGGCCCTTGCACTATGGGTGTCTCCACATGAGGACAGATCACCCTTGCAGTGACCACGATTATTCCTGTGATCATACCTGAAGGCATGATGAGTACCCTTCCTGCTTGGAGTGGGGGGTCGGAATACCGTTTCCCCATTTCTCTATGAATTGATAATTCGGGAGATCCACCCATTTTCTTCCTTTCTCTTCATAGCATCAACCTTGGAAAAGTTAGATACTATCATTTTCTCATTCTCTAGACTACTCTCTAGATCTGAGATTTTAGAGTCCTTGACCTTGTTGGATGCCAATTGGAGAACCAACAAGATCTTCAGCCGAGCAATCTCCTGAGCTTGCTCTTCAACAAGTAGGTTGCTTTTCTGAAGGGCTCTCTTCAGGGAATCAGGATTTTCTGAAGGGAAACAGTTCCTGACTTCAGGAACTTCAAGAGAGACGGGGCAAGATGAAGAAGTTACCTGCTCTTCAATGTTATTGTCACTAGCGCCAGTGACTGTTGTGTCATCCTCATCAGAACTGCTTTCCTCAATTTCTTCTTCAGTCTCTGACAAGGACACTGGAGCTCTAATGCTGTCCGATTGATCCTTGCCTTCATCTTCAGAGGCGAGGACCCCCACATAGGCTTCATCCTCTAGTTGACAGCAGATCCCAGCTTTCTTTGTTCCCCCCATCAGCTCTGAGATCATTACCCACATAGATTTGGCCGTCCCACATTTTTCCAATCTAGAGCGAGAAGGTCCAGACCAGACATCCATGATAATCTGACGAATCATCTTGTCCAGATTAAATAATGAGAGTTCCGTCTCCGACATCTCAGCAATACACTTGGGCACTTGGGTATTCTTTCCAAAGCCGGAGGTCTTCATAGGAATAAAAGGACCCTCTTCCAGGATGAAAGATGCTCGAGGATCGATAGCCTCCAAGTGATACGACACTCTCATCTTCCAGACGGGATAATACTCCTTTGTGCATGTGGGAAGTCTTAGTGAAGAGATCTCATGATCCAGCTCCATGCTTCTGACACTGGTGGCAGGATTCTACTCAAGGAGTAAACCTTTTTGATGAGTAACCTCCCTCTGATACCACTTGAAAGTCCACCTAGTGTCAACTGCCTTCACCTATTGGGGGAGGGGGGGGGAATAGGTGACGTGCAGCGTTTTTGCGGAATTAAAATTGTACCTGCACAAGAAAATAAAACAGCACATCAAATAGAGTACACAAGCTATTTATAGTGGTTCCCCGATTTGGGTACATCCACTTTCCCCCTTCGACCTATCTCCCCACAAGGGACGACTCGTTCACTTCACCAACAGGATTGAAATCCAATCCTTGCACTATCGGAAGGAACCCTTCCACACGTAGGAGACAACACTCCCACAACACGGGTTGCACCCAACCCTTACAACTAGGAACCAACGTTCCTTTACAACAAATATGAAACAATAATGTACAAGAAATACAAACAACTTTTGGAGACTAAGGTGTCCCTCTTCGTTCGATGACGTGTTCTTGAAGTAATCGAAAAGTCCACAACCCTAGATCTCACTTGGATAGAATCTCCCCGGAATCGGCGGCGACAAGAAGGGCGGCGGCTAGATTCTCGGGAACGGCGGCGACAACGGAGTGCGGCTGCTGTACTTTGGAGATTCAAACTTCGTAGCAAAGCTAGCAAGATCTTCCAACGACCACACTAGGATCGATCGTCTCGATCGATTCGGACTGGAAAAGTTTTCCCGATCAACAAATCAAGAGACAAAGGATCTCTGGTTAGATGCGTGAGACGCTATGCTTGGCTAAGCTTCTGTCGCTGGGAGATCTAAAAGAAATCACGATCTAGCAGCCGGCGATCGACCAGCACGAGCGGCGACGGCGGCGGCGGAGGTATCGCAATCTAGGTCACGTCGGCGGCTCGGCTTTTTCAAATCTTCTTCGCTGCTCTACTGTTCAAAAATACGCGTGTATTTATACAGTCAAATACTCTTTTATGACTGTTATGGGTCCCACCTGAAGAAACCCTAAAAGCGGTTCAAAATAGAGCCTTAACATTTGATCCGGTCCAGTGGGATCCAGAAAATTGCCCAAGTCAAAATCGGCGAGAGTCGAAGGTGATTCTCGTCGAATCGGCGAGAATCAAAGGTGATTCTCATCGATTCGGCGAGAATCAAAGGTGATTCTCGTCGATGTTGACTTGTTTGCATGCTCTGATTTAGCCGGATAGAGACGGCGAGAATCAGCCAGTGATTCTCGACGATTCGGTGAGAATCACTAGTGATTCTCGCCGAATCGGCGAGAATCACTTGGTGATTCTCGTCGATTATGACTTGGCGCCAGAGTCGCACGCTTGGATGTAGCCGGATAGAGACGGCGAGAATCAGACAGTGATTCTCGACGATTCGGGGAGAATCACTAGTGATTCTCGTCGATTCACACTTAGACGATTTTTCGTCTTTCCACCCATGAGCTGCTCTTTGACCCATCGTTGCTTCTTGTCTGCTCATGCAATATCACAGCCCTGTACTTGAAAATAAGTACACTCCAATAGAGAGAGTGCACGTAGGCCAACACACTGATCTGCTCAACGATGGATTACGTTGCGCAGACCCGTGTATATTGACCTGCTGCACCCTGACATTGGTGTGCACTTAGCGTGGAATAACTGCAAGCACAACTTAAAAGGTTTTATCAAATACATCGTGAATTCATCTTAGCTTGACAGGTGGCTTCGTCAAATCCAGGTAATTGTGGATACAATACCCAACATCTTGTCTACGGGTTATTATACTTAGTGACTTAAGGTTAATCCCAAGACTGCCCCCGGTATTCCCTGTGAAGGGCTCTCAAGGGGCACTAGGAACTGTTTTGGGATTACGCCCAGCGTTCCCTTTCGCAAGGATATTTACTTTAGTTGATGGCTACCCATGTTTCACCCCAGCTCTCTTTATTGCTCTGGAACAACCCTAGTGACTTAAGGTGTTACCGGGAAACCGACGGTCTTCCGTCGACCTCCACTCCGGTTGCTAACTAAAGACTTGCACTTTTAATCCCTCACTAAGACAATACTACCCACCAGGGGTTATACATATTGCACTCCCTTATTTCTTCCGACAATCAATCCCCTGGAAATCCCCTAAAGTATGCCCTATTTATGCTATATGCAGACCATGTCCTATTATTACCCTAAAAATGGAATCTTCCAATCCTTACGGCATCTTGCCCCTAAATTTTTTTCCTAAGGTGGTATGGGCTAGGCGAACTATCCTATGGATTCTCATAATTTTTTTTGGCCAAATAATCCTTTAATTAAATCCTTTAAATTAATTACTAGATCACTTTACACATGAAGTAGTATGATTTAACATCCACTGACCTAGGTAATTTTTCCTGAGTTGTATAATGATAAAATATTTCTGTCTACAGAGTTTCATAATTTTCCTTTGATTATTTATACCAATTCCTTATTTAACACTAAATTCACATAATTTCCATTTTCCAAATGAAGTACAGGTAATATGTAATCCAAAATTTCAGGAAAATTACAGAACATATAAAATATTTATTTATGACTATTGGCAGTGTTTCATCAACTTTTATTATGTAATGGCCTATCAATTTCCATTCTTACATATTTACCAAAAATTTCATTATATTAATTTTAAAACTATCAATACACTCATAAATTTTGAAACAAATTATGCAAGACTAATAATACAATTTTACATCACTAGAATTATTTCCAAATTTTTCTGAGGTGTATATCCATCAATTCAAGAATAAATGAAATAAGGGTAAAGTGGGCATTTTAAGATATTTTATTCCAAAAGTTCTTCAAACAGAAAGATCAAATTTTCCTAAGTCAAATGTAACCTTATCTACATCTTGGCAAAGTTTGAGGATTTGTGCTTGAGGAAAACCTATTTTTTTCAAATTTATTTTCAAAAGGAGCTATATTTAAAAAAAATTCCAATTAATGGGATTTTTGATTCCAAAAATCCCATAATTAATCTGAGGGGTGAAATTTACCCTAATGAACCACTGGAAAAAATCCAAGATTTTTGAATGCCTCCATTAGGCTGAATACACAATATTTAAACTATTGCTATTAGCACCCAAGACAATATGTACACCAACACATGCAAGTGGATTTTCCCATCATGCAGTGATCCAAAAGTGCTGAAATTTTTATCATGCACTACTGATGTTCCCAAGGACCCACTTCCAACATTTGGGGTCATGAGGAGTCATATAACTCCATATATTTCATTTATTTATATTTTGATATTATGAAGAAAACTATAGCAAAAGTTGTTTAAAAAATTCCTATATTTTGGCAGGGGCTAGGTATGCCCTAATCATGCATGTACCCAAAAGTTGGGGCCATGGTGATTGCTGGTTTGACTTGGGCATTCAAATGAATTTCTGCCCTTGTCAAGTACCAGTCCTAGGAGAAATGTCCTACAGGCCAGAATACTGGACAACAGTTAATGATTAAGATGGCAAATTACAGGTAACAGGTAAGGCTACATTTTTCATTCCGGGATCAGTTTCTAGAAATGCATCTAAGAGGCCTAAAAATGGCATGCAAGGACACAGAATAAGTGTGACATAAATTTTACTTTTCATAACATTAAATTAAATCATAATATTGTATCAGCACGAATCTTAAAGTGTAAACGGACGGAATCCGGTCATCGTCCCCACTGGATTAGCGGCTGAGATTCATCTTTCCTGGACGATGATTTCTGGCGGTTTCCGGCCAGCTGAGCCACCACCACCGCCGACGGATGTCGCCACCACCTTTGCTAAGGTGGGGGCTAGCGTTTCCCGGCGGTGGGGTCACCGGAGTTGGCTCCTCCAGCGAACCCGGGCAAGAAGAAAAAGCCCGAATTTTCTCATTTTCCTCTCATGGCATCGGGCTCGATTGAGACCGATATCTCCCTAAATGGATCTAGAATTCTAGTACAGGTAGAGGGGCGGCGAAACGGACCTGGATTGGGGCTTGGTTGCGGGTCAGGCGGCGGTTTGCCATGGTGGTGGTGCGCCGGCGAGCTCCACCCCGAATGCTTGATCCTCCACCGATTTCCATGTTCCAGCACTCGATTTCGATTCCTTTCTACCTCCTGAAGTTAGAGGTGAGGTTGTTTGGGGCTGAGGTGGAGTATATGGGGAGATACAACCAAGGTGAGCTCGGCTCAGCCTTGGTTGCTCCGCCCCTGCTTTCCAAGTGGCACACAGCCCCCAATTACCTCTGGAATGAATTGAGGAGGTCGGCCAGCTGGTGTTGGGCAGAGGATATCAGGTGAAGGGGTGGCCATGTGGCCACCATTCCCTTTCAACCCATTTCTCTCTCCTCTTTTTCTCAAAATCTCATTTCTACCCCTTTGCATGCATTCTCTCTCCTAATTTAGAGGGGTAGGGCTGGTCTTGTTCACTTGGGGTGGCCATGGGCCAAATTTGGTGGGCTTGGTCCAAAGGATGGTGGCTTGGTCTTCATTTTCCTCTTTTACGTCAAATAGTTGACTTGTTGACTTGGAGAGTTGACTTAGTCAACATGGTGGGTGGGCTGACCCTACTTGGTGGTAATGGGTCTAGTGGCACCACCCAACTTGGGTTGGGTCAAGGGGTGCCCTACTTAGGCTAATTGGGCTTATGAGTGTGGCTTTGACGAAAGTAAGCCCAAGGTTGACTTTGGTCAATTGGGGTCAAAGTGTTGACCTAATGGCATGCCCTACAGTGCACTTAGATTGTTTTTAGCGTTAGGGCATTGTGGTGGGGTCATGGTGTGGCTAGGGTCCGCATTTAGGCTAGTTTGACCTAGTTTGACTTTGGTTCTATAGTGGGCTCCACATGGCTACCACCCACTACCTAGGGTCAAACCTAGTTGGTCTCCTTAAAATTCACCCCATGCCTAACCCAATCTAAGTTGAGGGGTCCAAAAGTAACATGGGATGTTACAAATTCCAATAAACAAGAAAATAATTTCGTCAACGAAATTTAAGTTCGGGTCTACGAGGTTCTACTTGCAAGAATTTTTAAGAATCTTTAAAACATAACTTGAAAGTACCTGATGCAAATAGCTCCGGGTGTTGCTCTAGCATCAAATCCCTCGGCTCCGAGGTGTGCTCCTCCCGTCCATGGTTGGACCATAGCACCTTCACAAGAGGGACCTTCTTCTTCCGCAACACTCGGATGGCTGTATCGTCAATCTGGATCGGCTCCAATCTAACTGATCTGTCAGGCTCTACCGGTCCGGCTTGTTGATGCACGAAAACACAAGGGGGGTCGAGCACAACCAGCTAACTGTTCGAACACAGGGGAATAGGGAGACTGCGAGTAGCGATCTACTAAGCGGATGAGAGCTGGAAGAAGAGCAGGGTCGTGAACCACGACAACAACAGACTTCGCCCGTCGCGGCCTGAATGCCTCTCTTGCGACGGGCTTTCCCTTGATTGAAGAAGGATCTAGTTACAAGTGAAAGGAAAAGACTGAGGGAAGCAGAGCAAGGGGGAGTCCGCAAGGCACAGGATTCGAGTCCGCAGCCTATAACAAGTAGGCTCCTGGGTCCGAGTCAGCGTTCCTTGAGTGCACCACCTCCCCCCTATTTATAGGATAGGGGGCCTGCCCAAACGGGCAGGGCTAAAATAACCGGCTTCCCGGGGTACAGGAGAACCGGGCAGCGGTGACGGGAAGCAAAAAGAAAGAACACGCCAGTCCGCACAGAAGTGGCGGACTGGGCTCGCGAGATGGAGCTTCCACTGCTGCTGGGCGCGCCCACTGGAGGGCGGCGGCCTGGGCGGACGAGATACTGCGTCCGCCGCTGGAGAACCTGTTACCCAAAGCGCCGGCGGACTGAGCGGACAGGTCCTTGCGTCCGCTGCTGGAGTATCACCCTTGGCGCCCGACTGGTGACAGTGTCGGACTGGGCGGACGGACAAATCCTGTCCGCGCCTGCTGAATGGGGGGCTTTGGAATCTTGCAGTATGTTGCGGACTGAGGGGTTAACATAATCCCCGCACATTTTTAAGTTTCCAGGAAACTTCGAAAATGTTCTCTTAACCGCCGAGTCCGCAAACCTCGAAAATGCCGCCAACGCTATAAATATCGCTGGAGGGTCTGGATCTGCTGAGAATCTCGATCGACACGGGGCTCTATTCACCACTTGCTGTCTCCACCTTCCAGTCCGGCATGGCTAGGCTTGGAGCTTTCTTATCTAGCGTTACTGCAAAAGGCGACCTGGAGCATACAACGCCTATGAAGACCAAAAAGATTGTAAAGAGGTCGACAAGAAAAGATCCTGTCCGCTCCACAGGAGAGAGTTCCCCGAGCCAGAAGCCTGCGGAGGAAGCAGTCCGTCATGTCGATGTGTCTGCTCGCGGGGATGCCGTAGTCGACGCCGAACCATTGAGGAGTGAGAAGATGGCAACCTTGTCGGACTCCGCCCCTTCTCAGAAAACCGCAACCTCGGCGGACACTGCTGGCGAACACATGGAGACTGACATATCTTCTCCCAATGCCTTGGTGCAAATCGTTGACTTGGACGAAGAAGACCGGCGGACTGAGGTAGAGGACGACACGCCCTCAAAGGCATTGTCTGCTGTGAATCCTGAACCTGTCCGCGCTGACCAGCCCGATTTAGGGGGGTCCGCCGCGGATGCTGCTGAGAAGACCGCCAAGAGGAAGAAGAGGAAGAGAGACGGAGCGACCGTCGCCGAGCGGGTTGAGAAGAAGCTCCGCGCAATGAAGGAGAAGAACGTCTCCAAGCGGACTGGGGAAGCGGACTTACAACACAGGCCGCGCGACAAAGAAGTTCCAGACGGCGATCTGGTAACGCCGGAGGCCCAAATTCGGGGAGACAACTCCCTTTCATCGGTCAGTCTTTCCACGGATGAGATATTTGATTCCATAGTCGTCGATCAACTTGACTTAATCCAGGACTCCTTGCTGGTTGTACTGCAGCAGAACGAGGCGGAGACTACTGGAGATAAGGGTGACGAACTCCCTTCCTTGTCTGCTGCGGAGGAAGAGGAGAGGGAGAGGCTGAAGGAGAAGATAGAGGAGCAAAAGAAGCAAATCGTCGCTCATGTTGCTGCGGTTGGGGCGGCCTCGAAGCAGGCCGCGGCGGACAAAGCCGCTGAGGACCTGCGGGTTGCCGCGGAGCTGCTGCTGTTAACCCCTCAGTCCGCAACATGCTACAAGATTCCAGAGCCCCCCATTCAGCAGGCGCGGACAGGATTTGTCCGTCCGCCCAGTCCGGCGCTGTCACCAGTCGGGCGCCAAGGGTGATACTCCAGCAGCGGACGCAAGGACCAGTTCGCTCAGTCCGCCGGCGCTTTGGGCAGCAGGTTCTACAGCGGCGGACGAAGTATCTCGTCCGCCCAGGCCGCCGCCCTCCAGTTGGCGCGCCCAGCAGCAGTGGAAGCTCCAGCTCGCGAGCCCAGTCCGCCACTTCTGTGCGGACTGGCGTGTTCTTTCTTTTTGCTTCCCGTCACCGCTGCCCGGTTCTCCTGTACCCCGGGCAGACGGTTATTTTAGCACTGCCCATTTGGGCAGGCCCCCTATCCTATAAATAGGGGGGAGGTGGTGCACTCAAGGCACGCTGACTCGGACCCAGGAGCCTACTTGTTACAGGCTGCGGACTCGAATCCTGTGCCTTGCGGACTCCCCCTTGCTCTACTTCCCTCAGTCTATTCCTTTCACTTGTAAACAATTCCTTCTTCAACCAAGGGAAAGCCCGTCGCAAGAGAGGCATTCAGGCCGCGACGGGCGAAGTCTGTTGTTGCCGTGGTTCACGGCCCTGCTCTTCTTCCAGCTCTCATCCGCTTAGTAGATCGCTACTCGCAGTCTCCCTACTCCCCCTGTGATCGAACAAGTTAGCTGGTTGTGCTCGACCCCCCTTGTGTTTTCGTGCATCAACAGCTGCGGTCAGGTAAACTTCAGCCTGCGCCTAAATATTTTCAGCGCAAGTGGCTTTACAGGTCGCCGCCGCGGAAATCGAAGCCAGTCAAGATTATCACGGAGACGGACGATATTGTAGTGTCGACGAGCTCTGCTGTTGAGAAAAGGGCTAAGGTCCACCGCGAATGGAAAAAGCGGTTAAGCGCCTTTGACCCGGAGCGGGCAAGGCGGCCAATCATCTTCGATAGTCGGAAACTCGCTGCCGCTATATCTAAAAGTGATCTTTTATCCTTTCTTTTAGTCCGCCGCGAACTGCCTTTGAATGCGAAGTTGACTTTATTTGTTGCAGGTAGAAAGTCGCTGCCGGGCTCCATCGAGAGTGGCGAGATCGTGGTCACACCCAACACTGGTGCCGACGCGGTCTCACACGTGGAGTCCGCGGAAGATGAGCCGCCCAGCCTGAGCACGATAAAAGAGTTAGAGAAGAAATTTGAAGCTGAAATACAATGTGTCAAAGCAGAGTTAGAGAAAGCGGCGGCGCGCGAGAGGGCGTCCGCGGCGCGCGAGAAAGCTTCCGCGGAACGCGAGAAGGCCCTCAAAGACCAGGTCGCCAGCATCTCGCGGGCGCTGGAGAGGTCTGAAAGGGAAAAGAAAAGGCTCGCGGATGACGTCCGATACTACAGAGGCAAGCACTTGGCGTCGGCTCGTGAAGGAAAGGAGAAGCGGACTGCTGAAGTCGCTGAGCAGAGGCCGCGGGCGTCAGATCGCATTCCTCCTGAGATCGCGGCACCGGCAGGTGGTGTCCCACATGCTGCGGATGAGGAGCCGAGGCCGGCAGCGTAGCCAATGGTGCCTCTCAGCCGGGTAGACCGGGAAGCCGCCCACATGCACCGGACCATCAATGTCATCCACCACCACCTCTGTCGTGTGTATAGTGAAATTCTTCAGATAAGCGATCAGGCGGCTCATCTATGCCGGGATAGGACGGAGAAGCGAACTGAAAACAGGGACCGCTGAGTCCGCGGTGCTTATTTTTTATGTTGAATTTGTATAATTCTGTATAATTGCGCTGCGAACAATGCTGTGTGACATGTGTGATTGAACTTTTATTGCGATCTTATGCGGACTCAAATTATAAATCCGCAATTTTATGGTGCTATCCTTGGCTTGATCTGTGGCGGACTGTGCGGACTAGCGCTGTGCCCGCTTCTTGTTAACCTGCAGGTGGGAAAATCCTGGGCGGATAGGAAACTGCACCGGCCACAACTTGGTTCTGAATTTCCCTTGGAATGTTAATTTGCCTTTGTATCCGCGTTATTTGTTTGGCTGCTTTTTTAATTCTTTGCGGACTGTGCGGATTGAATATGCGACCTTCGCGGACTGGTCAAAAAGCTGTCAGAATATTTATCTATAAATACTGCCTTCTGCTTTCTCTATGCAGGAAATTACTGAAGTAACCGGAATCCTGCGGCCTGCAACATGGTGTCCGCGCGCACTGATGCTGCAGTCGCCTTCCATTATGCCGATCACCGAAAATGTACTTTGACAGAGGCTGACCTGGCTGCCTTCGTTGAAAAGAAGATGGCGGATTCAAACATACTTGTCCGCCTACCCGCCCATCAGGAGAGGTTGAATTTCTCGACGGCGACCCAGATCGCCATTCCCGTTGATCATTTCGATAGCGGATTCAGGTTCCCGCTCCTATGGGAGCTTGCTGCAATCTTTGAGCACTATGGGATGGTCCCTGGCCAGCTCGCGCCGAATACCCTTGCCGCGATCTGCAGCTACATCTCTTATCTGCGATCTGAAAAGATTGCTTTCTCGATGAACATCTTCCGCAAAATATTCTCCGTCCGCTCCATAACTGCCTCCGGAGGTCGCCCCTACAAGGGAGTAATCTACTTCTACTGCAGGGGGATGAAGGTAGTGGGTCTTCCAAACAAGATCCACAACTGGACCTCAAGGTTCCTAATTTTTGAGGGCGACCTTGGGTTCGCGCACACGTATCCGCAGGTGCGCGCGGACTCCGTCTTTAAAAATGTGCAGTTGGACGACCTGGAGTCCGCAATCGTCGAATTCTTAGCGAACGCCAGGCTTGATATCGAATACTATCTTCTGCTGCTGGCAAACTTGGCGGATGTTATGCCTGAGGACAGTAAGTAGTTTAGCGGACTCAGCTTTTGTATCCGCCGCGACCATATCGTTAACTCTGGTTCTCTTTTTGCAGCGACCTTGGCGGTGCCCGCCAACTTGCCGCAGACGCCCAGTGGCTTCACTCCTACACAAAGGGAGAAGAAGGAAGCAGTTGCAAAAAAGAGGAAAGAGGAAGGGGATCCCGCAGCGGACTACTCTTCCTCCGAAAGTTTCTCCATGACCGGCTTCGGTATCAGCCAGAGGGACCTTAGGGGGAACCCTATGGTCCACTGGCACAGCAAGAAAAAGCATGTCCGCCTATCCACCGCGCTTCCTTCGTGGAGGAGTCCGCGGATAACACGCCACGCTCATATTGCGTTCTCCACTCTTTACGGAAAGCGCAACTTGAGCGACCTCAAGAAGGTGTCCTCCGCCGGCCTCCCTCTGCTGGCCTCCCAGGCTTCTGCGAACAGCGCGGTGACAAATCATTATGTTGCCACTCTGGCCAAAGACCTGTTGAGGCAGAATGAATAGCTTCAGAAGGATAAGAAAGTGCTAAAGGAAAGGAACGCGCGGATGGGAGAAAGGAATGCTCGGCAAAGAGAGGAGCTGGCGGTGAGTTGCATTTGCCGCGGTCTAGATTTTCTATCCGCCGTGATCTGTCTGATGTTTGTAATTTTGTCTTTCGCAGGTCGCCTACGACTTGGAGAACAATAAATTCCAGGCCGCCACGCTCCCTTTTGTGATGGAGACTGTCGAGGTCGCTGTTGAGCGACTTGCCCGCGATGGCCTCATGAAGGAGGGAGTGGTCGGCGTCCCTTTTCTGGAGATCTTCCCTGAGCTGGCCCCTCAGGTCGCAGCGATGGAGAGAGCTAGAAAAGGAAAGGATGTCATTGAGGAAGGTGAAGATGAGGAAGAAGAAGACGACGAAGAAGAAGAAGAAGAAGAGAAAGAAGACGGAGGCTTGCAGGGCGAAGAGCAGGGCGCCAGGGAAAATGCGGACGATGCTGCATCGAGCCGACGAGGAGAGGAGCTGTCCGCCGAGTCCGACACCTCTGCATCTTCCTCTGCTACTGGGAGCTCGCATAGCGGGTCCGCCACTAGTACGGGATCAGGTAGCAGCGGGAGCAGCTCGGGGGGCTATTCTCCAGATGTCGACATCATCGGTGACAGCCCTGCACCTCCTGAGAAGAGACAGCGGACTGATTGATCAATGCATATGTACATATTTTGTAATCTTGTTTTTTGTAAAAAGTGGCGGACGCAAGATTGCAGTCCGCCGAACATATTGAATGATGTAAATTTTTTGATGAAATAGAAAGGATATTTTTTGGCATGTGTGCTTTCTGCAATGCTCTTTTTTCTCCACGCTCACCGCATCGATACTTAGCAGTCCGCACAACACGCTTGATAAACCTGAGCCTTTGCTGATTAGAGAATTATTGTTCCACTTTGGACCAAGAAACTGTCAGGCGGACTCTGTCGAGTTTCACTTGCAGTCCGCATGATACATACATTATTTATAGTGAACCTTGTCGATTAAAGAATTAGACATCAACTCATTCAGTGTCCGCCTCAGAGAACAGCCAGCTGATAATAATGCCAGGAGTTATAGTTGTGGTCCGCAAGCCAGACCGCACATAATATAAAAGTACATTGATTATTAACTTATCAAATAATGCGAGAATCATTCTGCGGACTGAGTGGATACAGAAAACCAATCCGCTCATAATAGAAGTGATCAAACTTATATAACATGAAAATCATTCTGCGAACTGAGCGGATATAGAAGACCAATCCGCTTATAACAGGAAAAATCTATAAACTTGAATATGGACTACTTGAGCGGATACAGAAAACCAATCCGCTCATAATAGAAATGATCTATTGCTTGTGACCAGGTGGGCAGGTGAGCCTGAGCGGCATACTTTCCTCACCGGGCTTCAAGCTATAAGATCAACCCAAGTAAGCGGACGGATGGGATAGAGAAAACCAGTCCGCCAAAGATAACCAGCTTGCAATCCCAAGGAAACTTCCAAACTGTGCGGATAACAAATCCAGTCCGCCAAAGATAGAAATGATCTATAGCTTGCGACCAGGTGGGCAGGTGAGCCGGAGCAGCATACTTTCCTCACCGGGCTACAAGCTATAAGATCAACCCAAGTAAGCGGACTCTGCGGATATAGAAAATCAGTCCGCCAAAGATATAGAAATGACCTATAACTCGCGACCAGGTGGGCAGGTGAGCCTGGGCGGCATACTTTCCTCACCGGGCTACAAGCTATAAGATCAACCCAAACCGGCGGACTGAGCGGACGCAGAAGACCAGTCCGCAGATAATTCCCTGCGAAGAGCAAGATGCTCACTTGGCGGAACGGTTCCCTGCCCTCTTGCCTGGAGTACAGTCTAAGCTGTGGGTCTCCTACAGGCACTGCTTGAGGGTACCATGGAGTGTTCGAGAGTTACAAGCTAAGATGACCCGCGTGCAGGTGAGCCGGAACGGCATACTTTCCTCATGTGATCATCGAAGTTGTAACAATATCCCTAAAGCGGCGTGGTAGAGCTTTACACCCACCTTGCCCTCCATAATGCAAAGGTGGGGTCAGGTACCTGTCGGGATCCGAAGCCCAGAATCCAACCGCACTAGAGCCTGCAAGCTCCCACTACACGGTGCGAAATCTCCACGCAACACGTGGTCTTCGTGGTGTTACGCTAATGACAACGGCTCTAGGGGAGGTCTAGCTGAACTCGGCGATGTCTCCTGGTGTCAGGGAACCGTTATAGGTCTTTGGGAGAGAGAGAAAACACTAGAAAAATGTCAGTATGGATTCTTTGATTAAGAAAATGCATTTGCAAAGGAAGCATAAGAAAGAAAAAGGTAGTTCGGGTGTAGAACCGTTTTTGAAATCTCTCTTAGCGCCTTATCTGTTATGATTACAACAAAACACTCGAAGAAGTGTTAGCAAGCAGTTTCTATTCATAACAATTTTTGAAGAGGATACACAAAGTAGAAGAAGGAGGTTTAAGAATAGAACCGCTTGAGATCATCCCCGCTCCATGTGTGCGGTATATCCTCTCATTCGTATGTCTGCAAGCGATAAGCGCCGCTTTTTAATGCTTCTTTGACGACAAAAGGGCCGGCCCAATTTGGATTAAGCTTTCCAACTGAACCAGCTCGTGCAGCAGTATCAACCTTCTTTAGAACTAGATCTCCCACTTGGAAGTGTTTGATCCTTATATTCTGATCGAAGTAACGGGCCATCCTCCTTTTGACCTCGTCCTGCCTTATGGCTGCTTGATCTCTGACCTCCTCGATGTGTTCCAAGCTGAACCTCATCTCCTCATTATTCAACTCAGCCCAATCATCGACACCTTCTCTTGCAAGCAACACTCTGGGTGACGGGACTTCAAACTCAATCGGGATGAGTGCCTCTGAGCCATGAGAGAGTTTGAAAGGAGTCTCCCCGGTTGCGGATGATGGCGTTGTCCTAAGGGACCAGAGGACTGATGGAAGCTGATCAGCCCAACTGCCCTTGAGATTCTGCACTTTCTTCTTGAGCAAGTTGAGGATCTGCTTGTTGGCAGCTTCCACCTGGCCATTGCTTCGGGGATGATTAACTGATGCAAAATGCAGCTCTGTTCCGATCTGCCTGCAAAAATCTATCATCTCTGAGTTGTTGAACTGTGGCCCATTGTCAGTGATTATTGCCATTGGTATCCCGTGCCGGCAGACAATTTCTCCCCAAATGAAGTTCTTGACGATCTGAGTCCTTGTCTTAGCCAATGCCTTGGCTTCGATCCACTTGCTGAAGTAGTCGATCATTACGATGATAAAACGCCGTTGCCCGCTTGCCAAGGGAAAAGGACCAATGAGATCCATTCCCCAAACCGCAAAGGGCCAAGGAGTTGCAATCAACCTGAGGGACTGAGCTGCTTGGTGCTGAAGCGGAGCAAACTTCTGGCATTGAACACACCTTCTGGCGTAGATCTCTGAGTCTTTCTTCATTGTGGGCCAGAAATACCCTTGCCGCAGGACTCGTCTTTCAAGAGTTCTTGCTCCAGAGTGACTTCCACACTCTCCTGAATGAACTTCTTGCAAAATGGTGTGAGCTTCTTCTTCTGAAACACATCGGGCCATGGTTGAGAGGAAGGTCTTTCTATAAAGGATTCCCGCCACTAGAAAGTAGTGAGCTGCTTTTATTCTGAACTTTTTCTTGTCTCTAACTGTATGATGATAATTTCCTGTTGACAGATATAGGATGAATGGGTCCATCCAAGAGGCGCGTTGATCTACTTGCATCAAATCTCCTTCCACCACTGCCGGGCGGAAGAGCTCGGAAGTTGTGCCTCCTGAAGGCATCCCATGCTTAGAGAGAAAATCGGCCTCCTCATTCTCTGTTCTGGGGATATGTTCGATAGTGAAGCTTTTAAACCTGCCGACCTCTATTTTCACAAGAGCTAGGTATTTTTTCAAGACTGGCTCCCTTGCTTCGAAGTTGCCGAGGACTTGCGACGCCATTACCAGAGAATCGGTTTTGATGTGGACATGATCGATCCCTAATTCCCTTGCGAGCCTCAAACCTGCTAGCAGAGATTCATATTCAGCCTGGTTGTTGGTTACTGGAAAGTAAAACTTGATGGCCTGCTCCAACTTGACTCCGTTTGGATTGATAAGAACCACTCCTGCTCCAGAAGAACTTCTGCCTGAGGCACCATCAACATAGATGGTCCAAGCCAAAGGTGACCTTTCTGCTTGATCAGAACTGGACTCTGGCATGTCAATCAGAAAATCTGCTAGGACTTGAGCTTTGATGGCTGTCTTGGGCACATAAGAATTTTCAAATTCACTTAGCTCTATTGCCCACTTAGCTAGCCTGCCGGAATGCTTGGGCTTTTCCAACACACCCTTCAAAGGTTGATCGGTGATGACTTGAATTGAATGTGCTTGGAAGTATGGGCGAAGCCTGCGAGCTGACATGTCCAGTGCCAAGGCTACCTTCTCCAGGATCGGATACCGCGTCTCAGCACTCTTCAGAATATGGCTGACGTAGTAGATTGGGAATTGCTTTCTGCCTTCTTCCCGAAGAAGAACGGAGCTGACGGCCTCAGGGCCAACCCCTAGGTACAAGAAAAGAACCTCTCCTGGCCGGGGACTCTGAAGCAGAGGCGATGAGGTAAGCTGCATCTTTAACTGTTCAAAAGCCTGGGAACACTCTTCTGTCCACTCAAACTTGGACGCACGTCGGAGGGTCTTAAAGAAGGGGGCACTCCTATCTCCAACCCGAGAAAGAAATCTTGCAAGACCTGCTAGCCTTCCCCCTAACTGCTGAACTTCCTTCGGTGAACGAGGGGTAGGCATTTCAAGAATAGCTTTCACCTTGTCAGGATTGGGGGCAAGTCCCTCCGGAGTAAGGAGATGACCAAGAAACTTCCCCTTACTTGCTCCAAAAGTACACTTCAAAGGATTGAGCTTCATCTTGTATCTACGCAGAGTAGCGAACGTCTCTGCTAGATCTAGCAAGTGCAGCGAAAACGATTTACTCTTAATCAAGAGATCGTCTACATACACTTCTAGGTTTCTTCCTTTTTGATGGTTAAACACACGGTCCATCATCCGTTGATAGGTCGCGCCAGCATTCTTAAGCCCAAAGGGCATGACAAGATAGCAATAACATCCATCGTTAGTTATGAACGACGTGTGCGGAACGTCGGGCTTATGCATTCTTATCTGGTGGTAACCAGAAAACGCATCTAAAAAACTCATGTAAGAGTATCCTACCGCGGAATCAACTAAAGAATCTATCCGAGGCAGGGGGTAGCAATCTTTAGGACATGCTTTATTAAGTTTTGTAAAGTCTACACACATTCGCCACTTTCCCCCTGGTTTTTTAACCATTACAACATTTGAAATCCAGGTGGGATATTGCACTTCTTTAATAAAATTTGCCTTGAGGAGCTTCGCAACCTCCTCCCTTATTGGTTCTGCAAGCTTTGTTGCCACGTCCCTCTTCTTCTACTGGATAGGCTTGCAGCCGGGATCAACATTCAGGTGGTGGCAAGCTACATCAGGATCCACCCCCGGCATGTCTTCTGCTGACCAGGCAAAGACATCCAGGTTCTTTAGCAGGCAGGAAATCAACTCAGCCTTTTGATCTTCAGGTAGCTCCGAGTTGATGGAGAGTTTCCTCTCCTCCCCTTCAGCAATGGGGACTCCTTGCGTCACCTAGGCAGGTTCCAGGTGAGCACCTTCATCAGCAGCAACTTTCGAACTGGAAGAGGCTTCTGCAGCTTCTGCTGGAGCAAGGGAAGCTTCAACCATGTTGACAGTGCGGACGTAGCACTCCCTTGCTCTCCTTGGGTCGCTCCTGACCCGGCACATCCTCCCATCGGCAAAGAACTTGATGGCGAGGTGATAAGTGGAAATCACTGCTCGGTACTTGTTCAGCAGGGGCCTGCCGAAGATGGCATGGTAGCTGCTGGGGGAGTCGACCACTATGAACTGTATCTGCTTTGTTGCCCCTCCAAGCTTCACTGACAAGGTAACCCTGCCCTCCACTTCTTTCCTCTCTCCTGAGAATCCATAGAGCGGCCCCTCAGTGGAAAGCAGAGGCTTTCCGGTCCTCAGGGCCTCAAAAGTAGACTTGAAGAGGAGGTTGACCGAGCTTCCTGTGTCGACCAAAATCCTATCCACTGTGAAGTCTCCAAGCACAGCCTTGATTACAACCGCATCATCAAATGGATTGGCTGTTTGAGGCAGATCTTCTGGACCAAAGGTGACGACTTCCCTCGGAGGAGCAACGGAAGAAGAGGCCACCTCTACCTGGGTGACCCTTGAAATTGATGACTTCCCGGTGGACTCGGTCCCTGCTCCACCGTGGATGAAGAAGAGGCGCCCCAGAATTCCTTCATCATCAGCATCTAAGCACTCCACTGGGACGTTGATCGGCCCCAGACGGCCTTCATCCTCCACATCCACACACTCCTGGTAAGCCTCAGCTACCTCTTTGCTTTTTGAGGTGGATGGTTTTGAAGAGGAAGGAGAATCCTTCTTGGTCAGGTCAATCTTGCCCTCGGCAAGCAACTTATCAATCAGCGCACGAAGGGCCTTGCATTTCTCAGTCAGATGACCCTTTTCCTTGTGGAACTGGCAGTATTGCGAATTATTCCTCGGCTTCCACAGCTTCTGAGGCTCTTGCCTCTTTTCTTCTGATCTCCTTTGCAGGATCTGGATGACTTCGTCAAGGTCCAGATCTGCAGGGTCCTCCATGGGACTTTCTTCATATTGGCACGGGGCAGGCAAGGCTGCCTGCTGGAGGATGGGAAGAGCTTCCAAAGGAACGGCGGGAGTGGCGGCCAACGGCAGTCTCTGCTCATGAAACTGTTGATGGCCTTGGAAAGGTTTTTTGTTGCGGAAGTTCCCGCCTCTTTGAGACGGAGGCTGGAAGTCTGGACGAGGGGGCCTGCCACGAGAGGAAGAAGCGGAGGCATCCCTTCCTTCAGCCTTGGCTGTCAGGGATGAAACATAGGTCGGATTGGCATTTTCCCCTTCTATAAAACGGTTGACCATGGCGATCAACTCCTGATAAGTCTCGGGAGCCTTGGTCGTTGCTTTAAACTTCAGAGGGCCCTCCCGGAGGCCATGGATCAAGGCAACTTTATAATAGTCGGGGTTCACATTCCTCACCCCCTGAATTTCTCTTTGAAAGCGATCAACGAATCGTGCCACCGATTCGTTATCCCTCTGCTTGATCTCAAATAGGGCAGCTGGCCCATTCTTCCTCTTCCTTGAGGTAGCAAACCTCAGCAGTAACTGGCTACGAAGCTCGGCAAAAGAAGAGATAGTGCCCGAAGGCAGCTCATAGAACCATTCTCTCGCTTGCCCTTCGAGAGTGGTAACCAGCAATTTACACTTAATCGCATCTGAGAGGCATCTCAAAGCAACTGGCCCCTCAAATGCCTGGAGGTGAGAAACGGGATCTGTCGCTCCTGTATAGAATGGGATGCGAGGCTCCCTGAAGTTGCTCGGAGCTGATTCCCATCGAATTCGGTCAACAAAGGGAGACGGGGTGTCAAACTCTGCAGGATAGAAAGGGCGGACTGGAGCCGAGGAGTCCGCGGGCTCGGCGGACTGGCGATCAGCAAAGTGAAGTTGGCGGGCAGGAGTGCCCCTAGCAGCTTCTCTGAAGAACTCTCTGAAAGCAAACTCTTCCTCTTGAGGGCGCAGAGGGGCTGCGGTCTGAGCAGGGTTCTGAGGAGTTTCTGGCGACTGCCGAAGCGGAGTTCGGCGAGCTGGGGTTTGGCGGACTGGCGAGTTCGCTGGGTCCGCTACGGCCTGAGGAGCAAGCCGCAGGGCCAAAGCAAGCAAAGCTTGGCTGATTGTGTCAAGATGCTGGTCGGTCTGCCGGCGAGACTGCTCGGCCTCAAGGCGAGCTTGCTCAATCGCGTCCCAAAGGGAGTCTTCTGAAGAGCTAGAGCGATCTGAAGAGCGGGCTCTGCGGTCTGACATCTTTCGTCCGCTGATTTCAAAACACTACTCGGATCTGAAGGCCGCGTGTTAACTGTTGATGCACGAAAACACAAGGGGGGTCGAGCACAACCAGCTAACTGTTCGAACACAGGGGAATAGGGTGACTGCGAGTAGCGATCTACTAAGCGGATGAGAGCTGGAAGAAGAGCAGGGCCGTGAACCACGACAACAACAGACTTCGCCCGTCGCGGCCTGAATGCCTCTCTTGCGACGGGCTTTCCCTTGATTGAAGAAGGATCTAGTTACAAGTGAAAGGAAAAGACTGAGGGAAGCAGAGCAAGGGGGAGTCCGCAAGGCACAGGATTCGAGTCCGCAGCCTGTAACAAGTAGGCTCCTGGGTCTGAGTCAGCGTGCCTTGAGTGCACCACCTCCCCCCTATTTATAGGATAGGGGGCCTGCCCAAACGGGCAGGGCTAAAATAACCGGATGCCCGGGGTACAGGAGAACCGGGCAGCGGTGACGGGAAGCAAAAAGAAAGAACACGCTAGTCCGCACAGAAGTGGCGGACTGGGCTCGCGAGCTGGAGCTTCCACTGCTGCTGGGCGCGCCCACTGGAGGGCGGCGGCCTGGGCGGACGAGATACTGCGTCCGCCGCTGGAGAACCTGTTACCCAAAGCGCCGGCGGACTAAGCGGACAGGTCCTTGCGTCCGCTGCTGGAGTATCACCCTTGGCGCCCGACTGGTGACAGTGCCGGACTGGGCGGACGGACAAATCCTGTCCGCGCCTGCTGAATGGGGGGCTTTGGAATCTTGCAGTATGTTGCGGACTGAGGGGTTAACATGGCTGTAGTAGTAATGTGATGCTCCGGCCGAAGGAGAGCTCTTCGCAAGGAAGAGACATGGAAGACGTCATGTAATGCACCCAACTCCGGTGGCAGCTGCAGTCGGTAAGCTAAGGGGCCGATCCGCTCCAGGATCAGGTATGGCCCCATGTATTGTGGACTGAGCTTCTTGTGCCTCCTCACCCGAGAGACACCGTGTACTGGACGTATCTTCAAGAAAACTCTGTCTCCAACCTGGAACTCCACCTTCTGGTTCCGAGCATCATAATACTTTGCCTGCCTGCTCTGGGCCTCTAGTAGCCGATCCCTGATCAAACGAATCTGAACCTCAGTATCCTCTATTTAATCAGACCCAAGAGCCCTGGTATCCACATCCTGAACCTATGATAGCGGTGTCCAGCATCTCCTCCCATAAAGTGCCTCATATGGAGCCATTCTGATGCTAGCCTGGTGGTTGTTATTGTACGAGAACTCAATCAGTGGCAGCAGTCTCTCCCAGGGCTTCCCTGTATCCAATATGCATAGTCTGAGTAGGTCCTCCATGGTCCGGATGGTCCGCTCTGTCTGTCCGTCGGTCTGCGGATGGAAGGCGGTACTATAAGTAAGCCGAGATCCCAAGTAAGCATGCACGGCCCTCCACTCGCTCGAAGTGAACCGACCATCACGGTCCGAAACAATCGTCCTGGGAATGCCATGATACCTGACGAACTGCTCCACAAATAATCTCACCAGAACTGCAACTGGGGCATCCTTCCGAACTGGAAGAAATCGCGCTACCTTGGTCAGTCTATCCACTATGACCCATATAGAATCATGCCCAGAGTGGGAGCGAGGCAATCCGTGTACAAAGTCCATAGCAATGTCCTCGAACTTCCATTCTAGAACTGGTAGTGGCTGTAGTAAACCTCCCGAGCTCTTGCATTCTGCTTTCACACGCTGGCAGGTCTCGCAATGGGTCACGAAATCTGTGATCTCCCTCTTCATCCCAGGCCAATACATAGATCTCCGCAAATCTGCCCACATCTTGGTGATGCCGGGGTGTACTGAATATCTGGAGCAATGAGCCTCTCTAAGTATGTCATCTCGGATACTGCCCCCTGCTGGTATATAGATGCGCCCACGGAATCGAAGAAGATCATCCTGTAGCGTGTAGTCCTCAACCTTGCCCCTCTCCAGGGCACTAAAAATCGGCTGTAACGCAGCATCCAGCCTCTGATGTGTTCGGATGCGCTCCTGTATATCATCACCACTGATCACTGAGCTCAAATACTCTCGATACACTACTGGCTCGGTCTCAGATACCATGGTAATGTGCATGTCCTCCATCATCTGTAGCAGCTCTATAGACATCAACCGAGGCTCCGGTCCAGAAGTGCCGGCCCTCCTGCTCAAGGCATCTGGTACCGTGTTCGCTTTTCCCGGATGGTAGTGGATCTTATAATCATAGTCACAGAGGAATTCCAGCCATATCCTCTATCTCAGGTTTAAGTCCTTCTGTGTATCGATATATTTAAGATTCTTGTGATCTGAAAAGATGTCACAATGAATCCCGTATAAGTAATGCCTCCATATCTTTAGGGCGAATACCACAGCCCCGAGCTCTAGGTCATGTACTGGATGGTTATGCTCATGCTTCTTCAACTGTCTTAAAGCATAAGCAATAACATGTCCATGCTGCATCAGGACTGCACCCATCCCCTGATAAGAGGCGTCCGTGTATATCTGGAATCCTTCGCTCCCGGATGGAAGCGCAAGAATGGGGGATGAGATGAGTCGGTCCTTCAGCTCCTGAAAAGTCGTCTCGCACCGCTCTAACCAAACAAAATATGCGTCCTTCGTCAAGGACGTGAGGGGGAGTGCTATCCTCGAGAATCCCTCCACGAACTTGCGATAATAAACTGCTAGTCCCAAGAAACTGCGAATGTCAGATGCGGTCTTCGGCCGTGGCCAATCCCTCACTATCTCTATCTTGGCTGGGTCCACTACTAATCCAGCCCCACTGATCGTGTGTCCCAGGAAAGCCACCTCCTGCAGCCAGAACTGGCACTTTGCAAATTTTGCGTACATCTGAGACTCCCTCAGCCTCTGCAAGACCTGTGCTAGGTGCTCTGTATGCTCCTCCTGAGTCCGGGAATATATAAGAATGTCGTCGATGAATACAATCACGAAGAGGTCTAAGAAGGGCTCGAATACACGGTTCATTAGACTCATGAATGCGGCAGGGGCATTCGTGAGCCCAAAAGGCATCACCGTGAACTCGTATAATCCATAGCGTGAAATGAATGCCATCTTCGGTATGTCCTCTTCCCTGATGCGGAGCTGGTAGTAACTAGATCGTAAATCTAGCTTGGAGAACCAGAAGGCTCGTTGCAGCTGGTCAAATAACTCATCTATCCGAGGCAGAGGATAGGTATTGCGGACCGTTAACCGGTTCAGCTCCCGGTAATCTATGCATAGTCGCAATGACCCGTCCTTCTTCTTCACAAAGAGAACTGGCGCTCCCCACGGCGATGAACTAGGCCGCACAAATCCTGACTCGACTAGCTCCTGTAGTTGAGTCCTGAACTCTGCTAACTCCCTGGGAGCCATCCTGTAGGGTGCCCGGGACACCGGCCTCGCTCCTGGTACTAGCTGAATCCTGAAATCCAAGTCTCTAGCAGGTGGTAGCCCGGACAATTTCTCCGGGAATACGTCGGAGAAATCCCGGACCACCGGAATATCTGAAATAGTCGTCTCTGCTCCCACCATCTCAAAGCAGATAAGATAAACTTCTTCTCCCTGCTCGTGGGCCTTCACAACCTATACAGAAGATTGTTATAGGTGGCAGATAGGCTGAATACCTTCAATGATAACATGAGAGTCGTCATGCCTTAGCGTGATCCTCCTAGACGGAAAATCTATCTGAGCATGGTTCCGATGTAACCATGCCATGCCCAAAATCAAGTCGAAGTCCTGCAGCTTCAGAATAGTTGCTGGCGCCTCAAATTCCTTGCCGCCAATCTCGGCCTCCATATCACAATGTGCAGTGGTCCGCAGCTCTGACACATCGGGTAGACGCACCCTCATCTCTAGTCCAGGAAACCTCTCCACGCCTTCGAGTCCGTCGATGAAGGCCTCGGATATGAACGAGTTCGAAGCACCCGTGTCGAAGAGAGTATGAGCGGGCTTGCCGCTGATCATAACTATGTCTGAGGTTTGTTTACGTTAAAATTAATTGTTATCCTATAGTTCCAGGTACTATATAATTGAAAATTCAAGAAATTTAATAATTAACTTTAAGTACCTGTGATAACCTCCTCGGGGTTCCTCTACTCTGTGAGGTCCAAGGCGTATATCTGCTCCTGCTCGCGTCTCCTGCCATGATATCCACGGCCTCGGCCTCGGCCTCGGCCCTGCTGTACTGGGGCCACTGGAGGTGGAGGAGGATGAGGAGGATGGAATCGATGCGGGCACTCCGACCTAATGTGCCCGGGCTGGCGGCATCCATAACAAACTACCTGTCGGTGGCCTCGGTCATCCTATCTCCTCGGATCATGCATCTGTAGAGGTGTGAGAGCCAATGCTGGAGGAGGCCCCTGCTCCTGCCTGAAGTTGGGACGACGACGTCCCCCACCCTTCTTGTATCCAATAGTCCTGCATCTCTGAGAGCCCCTGCTGCTCCCTCCTGATGTCGACCCATCAAATGGTCTCTTCCCTCCGACTTGCACCATCAGCTGGTCAGCCTCCAGCTTCTTTGCCATCTCGATGATCTGTCTAGACGTGCCATGAGAAATGAATAGCAAGGCCTGCCTCAAATCGTCCCTGAGGCCCCGGTAGAACTGTAACAGCCCAAATTTCTGAAAAAGGAAATTGTTGGGTGACACGGCCTGGGACACGGGCGTGTCCCAGGGCGTGTCCATTGACACGGCCTGCGACACGGGCGTGTCGCAGGGCGTGTCGAGGTTGTGTCGACGATCGGCCTTTGTCTCGACGATTTTTCTCTCGACGATGCGTCGAGGGGGGGGGGGCACATGGCCCAGGACGCGGGCGTGTCCAAGGCCGTGTCGTATGCTCGACGATTGTTACTCGACGATCGTCGAGTGTTGAGATGTGAGTGTTGAGTGTTGAACACGGCATGTGACACGGGCGTGTCACAGGGCGTGTCAAATCAGGTCGACGAATTCAGCCCGATGAAGGATTTCGACAGGGCGTGTCTTTGTGCCGTGTCTGGGCACACGGCCTAGGACACGGGCGTGTCACAGGCCGTGTGAAGTCTCGGGATGATTTGGGATTTTTTTCACCCAGGTACACGGCCACAGACACGGGCGTGTCTGAAGGCGTGTTGGTGACACGGCCCATGACACGGGCGAGTCCCATGGGCGTGTCACTGGTTTGGATAAGTCGGTTGACCACCGCTTGAGGCAAACGGCCTGGCACACGGCCGTGTCAGAGGCCGTGTCGGGTCAAAATCAGTGATTTTGGCAGAATCGTGGCCGTCCATTCCTTCAGTCTGGATCCAAGGGCTGAAGCTTCTTCCTCTTTTTCCTTAAAGGCCGAAATCAGAGAAGGATTCTCATTTTTCCTTGGCCTTAAGCTTTCTTCAAGTTAAGAGAGAAAGAGAGAGAGAAAGGAGGAGGAAGAAGGAAAGGGGGCTGCTGCTGGTGGTGCTGCGGTTTACCGACAAGATTTCCGAAGCCGGCGTTGCGGAGGAAACGCTCTTGCGAGTCTTGCAAGCTAGCTTGGAGGTCATGGCACCGAAGCGGTCGTCAAGGGTAACGACTTTTCTTCCTAGCCATGTGAAGGCTTCCTTTTTGGCATATCTTGTGATTCCCCCACCAAGAGTTGGCTGCTTTTGGGAATCTTTGGGTGGATTCTTGAAATCCCCTTTGTTAGCATATAGATCCGGAAATGGAGTACGGAATAGGCATGCTGTGTGAAGCCCATCTGGACAGGTTGGTCTGGATTGGTGATGTTGCATACGAACCGGAGAAGACTCCGTGATAAACGTGTAGTGTAAGTAGTCTACGGGTTATACCTGCAAAAAGGAGTAGCAGGAAGTACTGGAGTGGTAGCCCAGGAAAATAGCCATGTGATGTTTTGGGTCCAACCTGTGAATGAGGCACAGGAAGTACTGGTGTGACCAGGAAAGGCCCTTTTTGTGATGCTTGATGTCGTAGGGTGTCCACCTGTGAAGCTAGTAACAGGAAGTACTGGCCTGATAGCTAGGAAAGACCCCTGACATTTGTGCTGGTGCGGTGTCCACCTGTGGAGAGAGTCACAGGAAGTACTGGTGTGCCCAGGAAAGACCCGCTGTTGCTGTGAGAGAAATGGGTATAGAGAAATACCCAGGCTTGAATGCCAAGAACAGGATTGGTGAGACCGACCCGCGCCTTTGTTATAGCCATGAGTACGCTGTACTCGGAGAAGGCAAGGCGATTTGAGCAACGGGGGGGTGGAGGATCCGACCTGCGCTATGTCCGTCCGACGTGAGACCAAAAAGTGCGGTCTGTTGGAGCACATAGCAAGAGTCTTCGGCCTGCGCGCCATGACACAATGGGGGGCTACGGGCCATCCCGGTATAGGAAGACTAACTCCGGCTGCACGCCATGGAGTAAATGCTCAAGAGAGTTACCGTTGGGTTGTAACACTAATATGGTGGTGGGCAAGAGGTTGCCAGAACACCAAGAATGTGCCCTGAGTGCACGGACCGTTGGGCCGGGTGGCAAACGGTTGTGATGGCTTGTGTGCGTGAAAGCACATTTTGATGATATAGCTTGCCATGCTTGTGATCTAATATGCCTGCAGGGAAGAATACCGCTGCCCCGAGAGAAGGGGTAGGGTCGTTATAATTTGGTCAGCTGAACGCTGACCGTTGCTTTTGTTTGCCACCGGTGGGTGGATTGTTCCTTTCCAGGTGCTGGAGAGCCGAGCGGATCGCATAGAGGCTGATGTTCCTGCTGGTGTTGCTGCTGCTGCTGCTGCTGCTAGCCCTCGAAGGCTAGCTGTGTTCTTTTTGTGTGTTTTCTTTTCTTGTGGCCTGCCTGCGCGCCAATTTGTTTAGGCCACTGTGTGAAAGCCATGTAAGGCCATAAAGCCAACTCTTTTGACTTGTTGTAAGACATTCCTATATGCTATAAAATGTGGAGTTTTATGTTTGGACATTCGTGAGGAGTTCAAGTTGTAGTCTAGGCTTCCGCTAGAATGCTTTGTGTTAGGTGCGATGCACGACTCTGGTATCATCCTGTACCTTCACCGACTGTTTTGTGATATATCCTGTGGGGCCCCGGCCGGACCTTCTAGAATATATCATATGAACGGATGGGGTTGTTACATTTTTGGTATCGGTTGTCTTGGTCTTTCCCTCTCGAAGTCGTGGTCGACTTCTTTTGTGGGGTGGCGCGCACGTGTTTGTGCACACCAAAGTCTACGAATGAACTCCTGAATGTCCATGATAGGAATGCATATTTGTGTGTTTGAGGAACCTGTGTGTTCTGATTTTGTGTTGATTGCTTGGGTACGACCGCTAATGGGTGTGTCTTGTCCACCTTTAGGTGACACGAAGTGGAGCTGGGCCGTCTGAGTCCCAGCGTTCTGATGAAAGTACGGCACCAGCCGCGGTGCCTACACCTCCACCGTCTGCAGAACATGTGCGTTTAGTTGCGGAGGCCTTATTTACCATGATCCAAGGCCAGCCACTTAGGCCAGAACAGGTGGCGGCAAGGCCTGAACCTGTCAGGGATGTGGCTCCTCGAGCGGCTGAGAAGCAACTAACGCGGTTTATGAGTTTCCATCCGCCTACGTTCTCGGGAGCGGGAACCCCGACGCAGGCTGAGGATTGGCTATCGCGCGTCAAGCGAGTGATGACGGCGATAGGAACGGCGGAGCATCAGAAAGTGACTTTAGTTACCTTTTTGCTTGAAGGAGAAGCTCGTTTATGGTGGGATGAGATGGAGTTGCATCACTTGGCGGGTCGTCCGTTAACCCAAGTATCGATGGAAGAATTCTCCCGGCTCTTCCTAGCGAAGCACCTTCCTGCGGCTCAACGGATAGCCATGGAAAATGAATTCCAACGGTTGACTCAAGGTGATGGCAGTGTTGACGCGTACCTGCACGAATTTACTCGCTTAGGGCGGTATGCGGGTTCTATATTTGCCGATGAGCAGAGGAAGACTAATGGGTTCTATGAAGGAATGAGGGACGAACTGAGGTTCCTTGTGTCCAGTTCTGTGAACCAAGGTTTCCAAGCGCTGGTTGACACCGCGACCGCGTTGGAAAAGGATATGAAAAGGGTGCAAGGGAAGAGAGCTTTGGCTGTGACGCAACCGGAGTGGAAGGCGCCCCGATCGGGAAAACCATTTTATAAGAAGAGATGGGGTAAGAAGTCCAAGCCTAGTGGACAAGCTCCTTCATCAGTTGCAACGGGAGCAACATCAGGGGCGACCTCCAAGCCAGACACTCGTATCTGCTTCAATTGTGGCCGGATGGGGCATATTGCGCGAGATTGTCGGATGTCGCCAAAGAGTGAAAAGAAGGCGGGAGCATCTTATGCGGAAAAAGGAAAGGCGGTGGTGGATTCCTCTGCCTCGCAGGCGCAACCCCGGGTCTCCAATCTTGGCCTGCAAGAGGCCATCAAGCAGAGTGACGTGGTCACAGGTATGAATTTCGTTTTGCATATGCTATTGTTTGTAAGCTTTCTCCTATGTTTGCGGTTTGTGTGTGTTACATGTTTGTCATACTCTTTGTGATGATTCGGGACACGCTGGCGCGAGCACTGTTTGATACAGGTGCATCGCATTCTTTTCTGTCTAGTGAGTTTCTTACGCGGCTTGGGATACCCAATCGTGCAAAGACAGATAGCGTCAGAGTGGTGCTGCCGAATGGCTGTTGGATGCTTGCGGATCATGCTTGCGATGTGGCGGTTCAGTTAGGAAGTCGGGATTTTCATTTATCTGCATTTGTTTTGCCAATATCGGAATTCGACGTGATTTTTGGGATGGATTGGCTTGCGGAGCAGCATGCTATGATTGCTTGCCAGTTCAAAGAAATCACGTTGGGCCAGAATACCGAACAGGAGATAAAGTTCGCAGGTATGCGAGAAGTGGGCAGGACATTGATGTCTGCACTCCAGGTAGTCAAGGCTGTTCAGAAAGGTGCGGAGTGTTACTTTGCACTGATTCAGGCTGTTGAGCCTAAGGCTAGTGTGTGTGAGGTTCCGATTGTGGCAGAATTTACAGATGTGTTTCCCGCGGATCTCCCTGGGCTACCACCCCAGCGGGAGATTGACTTCACGATCGAGTTGGTGCCAGGTGCGAAACCTGTGGCCCGCTCGCCATATCGCGTTGCGCCTAAAGAGATGGCGGAGTTGAAGGTTCAACTACAAGAAATGCTAGAGCAAGGTTATATACACCCAAGTATGTCACCTTGGAGCGCGCCTGTGCTTTTTGTAAAGAACAAAGACGGTGGGTTGCGATTGTGTATCGATTACCGTGAACTGAATAAGATGACCGAGAAGAATTAGTATCCGATACCTCGGATTGATGAGTTATTCGATCAGCTGGTGGGCTCGATCGTCTATTCGAAGTTGGACCTGAAGTCTGGTTATTACCAGTTAAGAATTCGGGAAGGTGACATTCCCAAAACCACATTTGGAACGCGTTATGGGCACTATGAGTTCACAGTCATGCCATTTGGACTGTGCAATGCGCCCTCGGTGTTTATGGATTTGATGCACAGTATTTTTCGTGAGTACCTGGATCTGTTTATGATAGTGTTCATTGATGATATCCTGGTGTACTCGAAGTCCAAAGCCGAGCATGAGATTCACTTGCGGTTGGTGTTGAATACGTTGAGACAAAATCAGCTATATGCCAAGTTCTCGAAGTGCGAGTTTTGGCTATTGTCAGTGGCATTTTTAGGCCATGTGGTGAGTGGAGCGGGCATTGCAGTGGATCCAGCGAAGATAAGAGTCATACAAGAGTGGCCAATGTTGTCTTCCGTGGCCGAGGTCAGGAGTTTCCTTGGACTTGCAGGCTACTATAGAAGATTTGTGGAGAACTTCTCGCGGATCGCTTTGCCGCTCACCACACTGACGCGAAAAGATCAGAAGTTCGTTTGGACGCCAGAGTGCACACGAGCTTTTGAAGAGCTGAAGGTTCGGTTGACCACAGCGCCAGTGTTGTCTTCGCCACGTGGAACCGATGGCTTTGTGATTTACAGTGATGCCTCAGGGAGCGGCTTAGGTTGCGTTCTTCTGCAGAATGGAAAGGTTATTGCTTATGGCACACGCCAGCTGAAGGTGCACGAGCGAAATTATCCCGTCCATGATTTGGAACTAGCGGCGGTGATTTTTGCACTCAAGTTGTGGCGACACTACCTTTATGGCGTGAAGGTGGAAATCTATACCGATCATAAGAGCCTAAAGTATCTTTTGGAGCAGAAAGACTTGAACATGCGACAACGAAGGTGGTTGGAGTTCCTTGGGGACTACACTTTCGAGATTCATTATACGCCCGGGAAGGGGAATGTTGTCGCGGATGCCTTGAGTCGGCGAGTTCCGGCTAGAGCGAATTGGTTGCAAAGGCATGATGAACGTCTTATCCAGGAGTTGGAGGCATTGGAGATCTATTGTGTTGACAAGAATTCCACTGCCATTGCATGTTTGAACTGGACTGAGGTGCAATGTGACCTTGCAGACCGAGTTCGACGGGCAACGGAGTTGGATGAAGATATCTTGCGCTATGTGAATGAAGGGCCAGAAGGCAAATTCACCTGGAATGACGGTCTTTTGCGAAAAGAGGGCCGTTTGTGCGTCCCGAATGTGGGAAAATTGAGGGAAGAACTGCTATATGAAGCGCATTATACAAAATATTCCATTCACCCCGGGAGCACAAAGATGTTCAACGATATGAAAAAGCTTTTCTGGTGGCCAGGGCTCAAGAAAGATGTTGCCCTTTATGTTTCCAAATGCCAAACATGTGCGATGGTGAAGGCGGAATGCCAAAAGCCGGGCGGTTATTTGAAGTCACTGCCGATCCCAGTGTGAAAATTTGATGATATTTCCATGGATTTTGTGCATGGGTTGCCAAGATCGCAGCGAGGAAATGATTCCATTTAGGTGATTGTTGACCGGCTAACGAAAGTGGCACATTTTCTCCCGAACAGGTGGGATGATTCAGTTGAAAGTTTGGCAAAGTTATATGTTGAGCAGATTGTGCGGCTTCACGGTGTTTCTCGGAGCATCGTAAGTGATCGAGATGGGCGATTCACGTCAAATGATTGGAGGCTAGTTCACCGACTGTTGGGCACGAAGTTGACTTTCAGTACGGCCTTTCATCCCCAAACGGATGGCCAAACTGAACGTACCAACAGAACAATGGAGGACATGCTCCGAATGTGCGCCCTTGACTTCGGAAAGAGATGGGAAGATCATCTCTATATGGTAGAGTTTGCATATAATAACAGCTACCAGGCAAGCATTGGGATGGCACCATATGAAGCTCTATATGGCAGGAACTGCCGTACTCCCTTGGCTTGGGTAGAAGCGGGCGATGCCCGGGTTTGTAAACCAAATGAGGTTGATGAAGCAAACTCAACCATTCGGACTATTCGAGAGAGATTGCTTATTGCTCAAGATCGACAAGCGAAGTACTACAACGCCAAGCACCGGAACGTAGAATTTGTGGTTGGCGATTGGGTCTACTTGAAGATCAAGCCATTCAAAGGTGTCTCCAGGATTCGACGATTGAAAAAGTTGAGTCCAAGATATTTGGGTCCTTTTGAAGTGGTTGAGCGAGTTGGCGAAGCGGCTTATTGGCTAGCTATGTCGGCAGACTTGGGTGGGTTGCATGATGTCTTTCACATCTCTGTGCTTCCGAAGGCCGTGAAAGATCCAGCTCAAGTGATCGCGGATGATCGTGTGCCGGTGGAGTATGGGCTAACAACGAGAGTTAGACCCATTCAGATCGAAGATCGAGCCGAAAAACAGTTGTGGAACAAGACAGTCGGTATGGTAAAAGTCCGGTGGGACAACTGCGGCCGTGAAGAACTGACATGGGAGCGCGAGCAAACCATGCGAGAAGAGTTCCCCGAGCTGTTTTTGTAATTTGTAGCAAGAATGTTGTAACATAAAATTTTATATGTTGTCACATTTTTCTTGCTGATTTCTGTTGCCTTTCCTATGTCTGAATTTCGAGGACGAAATTTCTTGTAGGAGGGGAGGATTGTAACAGCCCAAATTTCTGAAAAAGGAAATTGTTGGGTGACACGACCTGGGACACGGGCGTGTCCCAGGGCGTGTACGTTGACACAGCCTGCGACACGGGCGTGTCGCAGGGCGTGTCGAGGTTGTGTCGACGATCGGCCTTTGTCTCGACGATTTTTCTCTCGACGATGCGTCGAGGGGGGGGGGCACACGGCCCAGGACACGGGCGTGTCCAAGGCCGTGTCGTATGCTCGACGATTGTTACTCGACGATCGTCGAGTGTCGAGACGTGAGTGTTGAGTGTTGAACACGGCCTGTGACACGGGCGTGTCACAGGGCGTGTCAAATCAGGTAGACGAATTCAGCCCGCTGAAGGATTTCGACAGGGCGTGTCTTTGTGCCGTGTCTGGGCACACGGCCTGGGACACGGGCGTGTCACAGGCCGTGTGAAGTCTCGGGATGATTTGAGATTTTTTTCACCCAGGTACACGGCCACAGACACGGGCGTGTATGAAGGCGTATTGGTGACACGGCCCATGACACGGGCGTGTCCCATGGGCGTGTCACTGGTTTGGATAAGTCGGTTGACCACCGCTTGAGGCACACGGCTTGGCACACGGCCGTGTCAGAGGCCGTGTCGGGTCAAAATCAGTGATTTTGGCAGAATCGTGGCCGTCCATTCCTTCAGTCTGGATCCAAGGGCTGAAGCTTCTTCCTCTTTTTCCTTAAAGGCCGAAATCAGAGAAGGATTCTCATTTTTCCTTGGCCTTAAGCTTTCTTCAAGTTAAGAGAGAAAGAGAGAGAGAAAGGAGGAGGAAGAAGGAAAGGGGGCTGCTGCTGGTGGTGCTGCGGTTTACCGACAAGAGTTCCGAAGCCGGCGTTGCGGAGGAAACGCTCTTGCGAGTCTTGCAATCTAGCTTGGAGGTCATAGCACCGAAGCGGTCGTCAAGGGTAACGACTTTTCTTCCTAGCCATGTGAAGGCTTCCTTTTTGGCATATCTTGTGATTCCCCCACCAAGAGGTGGCTGCTTTTGGGAATCTTTGGGTGGATTCTTGAAATCCCCTTTGTTAGCATATAGATCCAGAAATGGAGTACGGAATAGGCATGCTGTGTGAAGCCCATCTGGACAGGTTGGTCTGGATTGGTGATGTTGCATACGAACCGGAGAAGACTCCGTGATAAACGTGTAGTGTAAGTAGTCTACGGGTTATACCTGCAAAAAGGAGTAGCAGGAAGTACTGGAGTGGTAGCCCAGGAAAATAGCCATGTGATGTTTTGGGTCCAACCTGTGAATGAGGCACATGAAGTACTGGTGTGACCAGGAAAGGCCCTTTTTGTGATGCTTGATGTCGTAGGGTGTCCACCTGTGAAGCGAGTAACAGGAAGTACTGGCCTGATAGCTAGGAAAGACCCCTGACATTTGTGCTGGTGCGGTGTCCACCTGTGGAGAGAGTCACAGGAAGTACTGGTGTGCCCAGGAAAGACCCGCTGTTGCTGTGAGAGAAATGGGTATAGAGAAATACCCAGGCTTGAATGCCAAGAACAGGATTGGTGAGACCGACCCGCGCCTTTGTTATAGCCATGAGTACGCTGTACTCGGAGAAGGCAAGGCGATTTGAGCAACGGGTGGTGGAGGATCCGACCTGCGCTATGTCCGTCCGACGTGAGACCAAAAAGTGCGGTCTGTTGGAGCGCATAGCAAGAGTCTTCGGCCTGTGCGCCATGACACAATGGGGGGCTACCGGCCATCCCGGTGTAGGAAGACTAACTCCGGCTGCACGCCATGGAGTAAATGCTCAAGAGAGTTACCGTTGGGTTGTAACCCTGATACGGTGGTGGGCAAGAGGTTGCTAGAACACCAAGAATGTGCCCTGAGTGCACGGACCGTTAGGCCGGGTGGCAAACGGTTGTGATGGCTTGTGTGCGTGAAAGCACATTTTGATGATATAGCTTGCCATACTTGTGATCTAATATGCCTGCAGGGAAGAATACCGCTGCCCCGAGAGAAGGGGTAGGGTCGTTATAATTTGGACAGCTGAACGCTGACCGTTGCTTTTGTTTGCCACCGGTGGGTGGATTGTCCCTTTCCAGGTGATGGAGAGCCGAGCGGATCGCATAGAGGCTGATGTTCCTGCTGGTGTTGCTGCTGCTGCTGCTAGCCCTCGAAGGCTAGCTGTGTTCTTTTTGTGTGTTTTCTTTTCTTGTGGCCAGCCTGCGCGCCAATTTGTTTAGGCTACTGTGTGAAAGCCATGTAAGGCCATAAGGCCAACTCTTTTGACTTGTTGTAAGACATTCCTATATGCTATAAAATGTGGAGTTTTATGTTTGGACATTCATGAGGAGTTCAAGCTGTAGTCTAGGCTTCCGCTAGAATGCTTTGTGTTAGGTGCGATGCACGACTCTGGTATCATCCTGTACCTTCACCGACTGTTTTGCGATATATCCTGTGGGGCCCCGGCCGGACCTTATAGAATATATCATATGAACGGATGGGGTTGTTACAAGAACCTCTTGGCATACCTCCTATCATCGGTATCCTGAATCCCTGCGAACCTGGCCAAATGAGAGAACTCTCTCTGATACTCGATCACCGATCTAGTCCCCTGCCTGAGGTTCAAAAACCTCTCCTCCAAGGCATCTCTGTCCGTAGCAGAGACGAAGTGATCCAGAAATACATCGCCAAACTCTTCCCATGATATCTCTGACAGCTCAAAGTCCACATATGTAGACTCCCACACTGATTTCCACTATATCTTCACATGAGCCTCTAGTGCAGAGGTGGCTAGAGGTACTGCCTCGCCAACCGGGCAGCTGATGCCTGCTAAAATCTCGTGTATGTCCTCCAACCATTCCTCCGTCTTAACCGCATCCTCTGTCCCACGGTACGTCGGTGGGGATAGGCTCTTGAATGCACTCAGCCAGCTCGACCCCGGATTTGGCTGTGGAGCCGGGACTTGCTGGGATGTGAAGGCATCCAGAATCGCCGTCAAGGTCTGCCCCATCTCCATATGTAGGAATGGAGTGGCAGCTGGAGGGGGAGGAGCCACATTTTGCGGCGCGGCGACCTGTGGAGGTTGCATAAAGGTAAGGTTAAAACAGAACTGGCCTAACTCATTGTACTTTGTGGACCATTTATGTGACTTTTGCACATGGGCACACCACTGCTTCCGTTGCATAGTTTGTCCGCAAACTGATGCTCGGGCGGGGGTGGTCCCATGTTGTGGACTTCTTTCTCATATGATCGTTGTTCAAGTGATACTAGTTTGTAAGACCCCCTCCCCCTTACCAAGGAGGGCTACCGGGTCTTATGCCCAGAACTGCCATCTTACGGTGGCACTAACGCACGGGTTAGTCGACACCGCAACACGCCGATCCTGCCGGCTAGTACGATCATTTAACCTGTAGGCCAATATGAGAAGAAGAAGTAAAGCAGTATATAAATCCACTAGTCCACAAGTCACATAGTACAATCATATATATGAAATGAAAAGTACACCAATATAGTCCACAGAAGAGTACAAAAGAAAGAGTAATAAGGGCTTATGCCCAGTACATCAAATCCACTCTCTCTCAAAATAAAAACGGAAGCTACACTAATACATCAGAACACGTCCCACCTGAGGACGCACAGTAGTGGTAGTAGCCTGCTGAAGCGGTGTCTGCTCCTCAAGTCCTGCCTCCTTGACGTGCTCGTGCTCCATCTCCACGGGCTCTTAAAAATAGTTTGGTCACCGACCATTAGTCAAAAAGACTAAGTCATTTCCTCCGCACCTCGCCCCGCAGCTCCTAGGCACCAAGCGGGAGGACGAAGCGGAGGACAACAAGTGGTAGCAAAAGTGGAAGCAGGTGACAGAATCTAACTACCAGTTGTAATAAGTAATGTGGTTCTACTCTAGCAGTTCTGAATATAGTACAAGTAAGTAAGAGCAGTACAGTAAAGGAAGTAAAGACAGCAGTAAGAGCAAGTAAATAATCTATCCAATCACTATACTATCATCACAAAAGTGCCCTAACTTATATAAATACCCATACAAATATATAAGTTAGGATTTACAGGAAATTTAACTTATCATATAAAAGAGCCCATACTAATTTATATGATAAGGATCTATGAAGCGTATGACCTAATATGAATGAATGTTATGATTGCAATTTTATGCACAGGCAAGTGCAACTCACACACAATGACTCTGCGATCACAGACCTTTAGTTCCCACTTTTTGAGAGCTAGCATCACTCTCGGGTACCACCGCTGTGGCTACGGCAGCAGCGGAGCCCGCGTCTCCGCTTCTAGGCCGGTATGCACAATACCAAGCCTTAAACCCCTCTCATACGCCTCTGTACACGACCAAGGTGCACTCTAGAGTCTCGCGTATGTACTTTGCTGACAACTCGTCAGTCTTGTTGGGTCGGATGTGCGTTATCGGGGGTCGTCCTGTAGACCGCAGTGTAAAACAACCCACTGGCCCCTCTAACCCTCACAACCGCCTGATGCACCGTACTGCCATCGGTGTGACGAACGGCCAGTACCGCATGCCCGGCCACTAGATTTATGCACATGCAAGTATTTTACTCCGAGCCTTCCGCTTGCAGGACCAAAGCCGTCCTGAAAACCCTCAAACCCAACCCGGGTGAGAGTGCATTTATACCAACTCCCTCAAACCATACACGGGTGAGCATATATCATGAATCTCTCCAACCCTACACGGGTGAGAAGGTACAACAAATGTCCTAACCTATTAGACTACTCTTGTCTACGGGTTATTATACTTAGTGACTTAAGGTTAATCCCAGGACTGCCCCCGGTATTCCCTGTGAAGGGCTCTCAAGGGGCACTAGGAACTGTGTTGGGATTACGCCCAGCGTTCCCTTTCGCAAGGATATTTACTTTAGTTGATGGCTACCCATGTTTCACCCCAGCTCTCTTTGTTGCTCTGGAACAACCCTAGTGACTTAAGGTGTTACCGGGAAACCGACGGTCTTCCGTCGACCTCCACTCTGGTTGCTAACTAAAGACTTGCACTTTTAATCCCTCACTAAGACAATACTACCCACCAGGGGTTATACATATTTCACTCCCTTATTTCTTCCGACAATCAATCCCCTGGTAATCCCCTAAAGTATGCCCTATTTATGCTACATGCAGAGCATGTCCTATTATTACCCTAAAAATGGAATCTTCCAATCCTTAAGGCATCTTGCCCCTAAATTTTTATCCTAGGGAGGTATGGGCTAGGAGAACTATCCTATGGATTCTCATAATTTTTCTTGGCCAAATAATCCCTTAATTAAATCCTTTAAATTAATTACTATGTCACTTTACACATGAAGTAGTATGATTTAACATCCACTGACCTAGGTAATTTTTCCTGAGTTGTATAATGATAAAATATTTCTGTCTACAGAGTTTCATAATTTTCCTTTGATTATTTATACCAATTCCGTATTTAACACCAAATTCACATAATTTCCATTTTCCAAATGAAGTACAGGTAATATGTAATCCAAAATTACAGGAAAATTACAGAACATATGAAACATTAATTTATGACTATTGGCAGAGTTTCATCAACTTTTATTGTGTAATGGCCTATCAATTTCAATTCTAACATATTTACCAAAAATGCCAGTATATTAATTTAAAAACTATTAATACACCCATAAATTCTGAAAAAAATTATGCAAGACTAATAATACAATTTTACAGCACTAGAATTATTTCCAAATTTTTCTAAGGTGCATATCCATCAATTCAAGAATAAATGAAATAAGGGTAAAATGGGTATTTTAAGATATTTTATTCCAAATGTTCTTCAAACAGAAAGATCAAATTTTCCTAAGTCAAATGTAACTTTATCTACATCTTGGCAAAGTTTGAGGATTTGTGCTTGAGGAAAACCTATTTTTTCAAATTTATTTTCAAAAGGAGCTATATTTAAAAAATTCCAATTAATGAGATTTTTGATTCCAAAAATCCCATAATTAATCTGAGGGGTGAAATTTACCCTAATGAACCATTGGAAACAAATCCAAGATTTTTGAATGCCTCCATTAGGCTGAATACACAATATTTAAACTATTGCTATTAGCACCCAAGGCAATATGTACACCAACACATGCAAGTGGATTTTCCCATCATGCATTGATTCAAAAGTGCTGAAATTTTTATCATGCACTAATGATGTTCCCAAGGACCCACCTCCAAAATTTGGGGCCATGAGGAGTCATATAACTCCATATATTTCATTTATTTACATTTTGATATTATGAACAAAACTATAGCAAAAGTTGTTTCAAAAATTCCTATATTTTGGCAGGGGCTAGGTTTGCCCTAATCATGCATGTACCCAAAATTTGGGGCCATGGTGATTGCTGGTTTGACTTGGGCATTCAAATGAATTTCTGCCCTTGTCAAGGACCAGTACTAGGAGAAATGTCCTACAGGCCAGAATACTAGACCACAGTTAATGATTAAGATGGCAAATTAAAGGTAACAGGTAAGGTTACTTTTTTCATTCAGGGATCAATTTCTGGAAATGCCTCTAAGAGGCCTACAAATGGCATGCAAGGACACTGAATAAGTGTGACATAAATTTTACTATTCATAACATTAAATTAAATCATAATATTGTATCAGCACGAATCTTAAAGTGTAAACGGACGGAATCCGGTCATCGTCCCCACTGGATTAACGGCTGAGATTCATCTTTCCTGGACGATGTTTGCTGACGGTTTCCGGCCAGCTGAGCCACCACCACCGCCGGTGGATGTCGCCACCACCTTCGCTAAGGTGGGGGCTAGCGTTTCCCGGCGGTGGGGTCGCCGGAGTTGGCTCCTCCGGCGAACCCGAGCAAGAAGAAAAAGCCCGAATTTTCTCATTTTCCTCTCATGGCATCGGGCTCGATTGAGCCCGATATCTCCCTAAATGGATCTAGAATTCTAGTACAGGTAGAGGGGCGGCGAAACGGACCTGGATTGGGCTTGGCTGCGGGTCAGGCGGCGGTTTGCCATGGTGGTGGTGCGCTGGCGAGCTCCACCCCGAATGCTTGATCCTCCACCGATTTCCATGTTCCAGCACTCGATTTCGATTCCTTTCTACCTCCTAAAGCTAGTTGTGAGGTTGTTTGGGGCTGAGGTGGAGTATGTGGGGAGATACAACCAAGGTGAGCTCGGCTCAGCCTTGGTTGCTCCGCCCCTACTTGCCAAGTGGCACACAGCCCCCAATTTCCTCTGGAATGAATTGAGGAGGTCGGCCAGCTGGTGTTGGGCAGAGGATATCAGCTGAAGGGGTGGCCATGTGGCCACCATTCCCTTTCAACCCATTTCTCTCTCCTCTTTTTCTCAAAATCTCATTTCTACCCCTTTGCATGCATTCTCTCTCCTGATTTAGAGGGGTAGGGCTGGTCTTGTTCACTTGGGTTGGCCATGGCCCAAATTTGGTGGGCTTGGTCCAAAGGATGGTGGCTTGGTCTTCATTTTCCTCTTTTAGGTCAAATAGTTGACTTGTTGACTTGGAGAGTTGACTTAGGCAACATGGTGGGTGGGCTGACCCTACTTGGTGGTAATGGGTCTAGTGGCACCACCCAACTTGGGTTGGGTCAAGGGGGTGCCCTACTTAGGCTAATTGGGCTTATGAGTGTGGGTTTGACCAAATTAAGCCCAAGGTTGACTTTTGTCAATTGGGGTCAAAGTGTTGACCTAATGGCATGCCTTAGGGTGCACTTAGATTGTTTTTAGGGTTAGGGCAATGTGGTGGGGTCATGGTGTGGCTAGGGTCCTCATTTAAGGTAGTTTGACCTAGTTTGACTTTGGTCCTATAGTGGGCTCCACATGTCTACCACCCACTACCTAGGGTCAATCCTAGTTGGTCTCCTTAAAATTCACCCCATGCCTAACCCAATCTAAGTTGAGGGGTCCAAAAGTAACATGGGATGTTACATCGTGTCAGTTTGTTGACACCCACAGGTTTTTTATTTTTGGATACTTGCTATCTGCTTAGTTTTCTTTCTATGTGTTTGGTTTACTTGCTCTCTTGGATGTTTTATGTTATGATTGCATGGTAGGTATTTTCAAGTACAAACACTACTATTTTTACCTCATGCATTGCACGCTTTTAAAATGCTAAATCACTATATTTAATGACCGTAAAAAATCTACTTTTAGTGCTATTATAAACTTAGAACTTGCATACCATGAGCTGTCCTCTAGGAACCACTATCTCTTGTAGGATGCCTAATCTTATAAAAGATGTACCTTTCGCAGCATTTGACAACTTTTCTTGTGGACTGGATGAGCCACTAAGCCGAGAGATACGACTAACTATTATACTTAAACTGCTTTTACCTCTAAATAACCCAAAGAATCATTCTTCATGGTTAAGTACGAGTTTTCCTGAGCGTTTGCAGCTATCCCCTGCTGACGTGACATCATAACGCGCATTTTTCCCCTTACTCTGATACACCTTTATTGGACGTGGAAAATGCGGGTTGTGAGACCAGCTATATGCAAAGTTCTCAAAATGCGAGTTCTGGTTAGAGAAGGTAGCATTTTTGGGCCATGCAATTAGTGGTGATGGGGTGGCGGTGGATTCAGCAAAAGTTGAGGCCATCAGGGAATGACCAGTTTTGAGCACCGTGGCGGAAGTCCGGAGTTTTCTTGGACTAACCAGGTATTATTGAAGATTTGTGGAAAACCTTTCACGGATTTCTCTGCCCCTCACTTCGTTGACTCTCAAGGACCAAAAGTTAGCATGGACTCAGGAATGCAAACAAGCATTTGACAACTTAAAGGAGAGACTGATGACAGCCCCGATCCTATGTCTCCCAAAAGGGACTGAATGATTTCAGATTTTCTGTGACGCATCAGGATGCAGTTTAGGTTGCGTGTTAGTGCAACATAGCAAGGTGATAGACTTTGGGTCTAGGCAGTTGAAACCTCATCTGAGGAATTACCGCATCCATGACTTGAAACTAGAGGCTGTAATTTTTGTGTTAAAATTATGGCGACACTATATCTATGGTGAGATGATGGAGATCTTCACGGACCAAAAAATCCTGAAGTATCTTCTAGGTCAAAAGGAATTGAACATTTGACATCGCAGATTGATCGAGTTCCTTGGGGACTATGACATGATAATACAATATACGATAGACAAAGCCAACGTGGTGGAGGATGCCTTGAGTAGGAAATACTCTGGAAAGGGAATTGGATTGAAGCTCATGATGAGCAGTTGGTACGAGACTTTGAGTCCCTCATCATCATTTGTGTAGAAAGAGGCGTGTATAGCATGGCTCAATTGAACTTGATAGAATTGCAGAATGATTTGTCTGATCGTATTCGAGAAGTGACCTATGTGGATGCAGAGTTTCCGACATTTATGGTAGAAGCTCAAAAAGGCGAGAGTATTGCCTGGGAGATGATTGTTGCGATCTTAAGGTAGGACAGAAGGATATGCGTACCGCAGTTCGGCAAGCTCCGTGAGGAGTTAATGTTTGAGGATCATTTCACGAAGTACTCCATTCATCCGAGCAGTACAAAGATGTACTTGGATATGATGAAATCCTTTTGGTGGCCTGGTTTGAAGCGGGATGTTGCTTTATACGTGAGTCAGTGTCAAACTACTGCCTTAGTGATGGCTGAGGGTCAGAACTCGGGCGAGTTCCTGAAGCCTCTTCTTATCTCCGAGTGGAAATTTGATGACATCTCCATGGAATTTGTGCATGGTTTACCTCTATCACAGCAGGGTAATGATGCGATTTGGGTGATCGTGTATCACTTGACCAAAGTTGCTCATTTCATCCCAAATCGGAAAGAGGACAGCATGGAGAAGCTGGTAGAAGACAAAAGTTGTCGCCTGCCTTTAGTACTGCAATTAATGCAAAAGTTGTGTTGTAGTTGCCCATTCCAGGGGTCCACACTTTGCATAGATCCGTTAGATGGCGGGATATAAGAGCAGAGTCCCGAGAAAGAAGAAACATGCATTTTGGAGACGGATCACTTCTGGTCATCTCCTTCCTCTTGACGAAGTGGAATATTGCCAAGCAGAAGCTCTTACTGAATGTCTATGAACAACAGACAAGAGTTATCTATTGAAGAAATTAATCACTGAAGGTTCAACTACTCTTCAACAACAGATCAAAAATTCTTTTTTGAAGAAGGAGAAGTAGAGCAAGCTCACAACTACTGTTCATATTCAAGGCCTCAGATCTAAACACTTCTATAATCTAAGCATGAAGATGCGGTGCTTTGCAGTTACTTCGCAGCACAAGAAGAACAATACAAAAGATCTATTCTTGGTGTTATGAAGAAGATAAGGCCGAGTTTACTCATTTCAGAAGGCAAGCTCAAAGGTCACTTTCTCTGGAGTCACTCAACAACATTAGCTTCATCATTTTTGCAGGATCATTCTTGATCTAAGTTGTAAGTCTAAAATATAAAGTCTGAGTTATAGGATCCTTTTGTGGATCTAAGGCAGTGCCTGTGTGCCTGAGTTGGGAGTTTATTCTCTGAGGTAAGATACTGTGGTGGATCTGAGTGTTGGGCTATCCTCCTAGCCTAAGTGTAGGACTTTGGATTATGTCTGAGGTAGGTGATCAGAAGAACCTCTGAGCTATAGGATATTTTATCTCTGAGTGTAGGGCCTTGTGCTTGAGGTAGGAATTGGAGGAGTATGAGAAATCTTAAGGGATCTGTGTTGTAAGTTCATTGATTTGAGTCTTGGTGGAGATTGCCTTGTCTAACACACTGCTAGAAAGGTGGGAGGTAAAGTGGACATAAACATACCTTGAGGAACTACTATAAATACTGGTATGCCGGTATCAATTCTTGAAAGCTAACATAAAGTAAATCACTCAATTCACCAAACTAAAATAAAGTCACAAAAGTCTTAAAAACCTATTCCCCCCTCTAGATGTTTCGGTACTCTAGAAACAAAGACTTTCAACTTCTAAATAAAAACACACAAAATAAGCATGACAAACAGAGCAAAAATAAACACACAAAGTAGTAGAAAAAACAAAATAGCCCGAAGACCTGTCATGAACATGCAATACACTGACTTGTTTGGGTTCTCACCAGCCACACGAGATGGGCAGATGGTTAATGCATTAGGGGCCAAGGGATAGGAACCTCCCATACCCATAACCTCCTCTAACTTGAATCAGAGGATGGGACAACGCGCATTGTGCAACCGTTTATCTTGTTTAAACTTCTCCATAGTGGGAGAGTGCTATCGAGCAACATACAATTGATCAAAATTAGTTTCTGTCATCATTGGACCAGCAAGAACTTCATTTCTTCACCCAGTGCGGGTGATACATCATCCCATCGAACCTATTTTACTTGTTTAGAAAATGAATCAAATTCTTTAGCAATATTTGAAGAATTTGTGGACATGCTTAACACATCAACACTAATCATTGTAGCTTCACTACGTTAATCCATCACAGCCTCATCATCCAACAGATCCTCATTTACATGCTTAACCACTTCTGTCTCTAACTCAGCACTCTCTTCAATCCTCAACTTCTCATCTCAAGCATTTTCTTTCTCAACAATTTCCATCAACTTAACAACTTCAGACATGCATTTTTTGATTACCCAAAGCCTCATTAGAAACGACATCAGATAAAACAATAAGGTCCTTGGTTGTTGTCGACAGAGTAGCATAATGTTTTACATTGGGAGGCAAAGTAGCACAACCATCGACAATATAAATAGTAGTGCCACTCTCTCTCAGGAATGGGACACCCAAAATCAGAATGAACTTGTTCTCCTTGGGCCCCAATACTTGAAAATTAGCGACAAACATAGTGTTGTCCACGACAACCTCAGCCTCCTTAACCTCAACCTCAGACTCCACCACACACCTGTTGGTGAGGACAAGAGATGTCTGATCATCAACATCAATATTCAAATTAATCTTTAAAATGTCTTGCCAGGCAAGGATGTGGTATGATGACCCGTTTCACACAACGTTATGGTTTCCACATCATTTATCTTGCAGTTAACTGTTAAATTGCCCTCATGATAACCATCCGACTCGAACAAGCACTTCCACGGTTCCCAAGGAATGTTTTAGTCATATTATGAAGAGCAGCCTGAGTACTCTCAGAGAGCACTTGGTCCAATTGCGCCACTTGTGTTCACGTTTATTTTAGAAGTAGTTTGGTTTGCCAAATTTGATTGGGCCATCTTCATGAATTTTTCCATCATTTCCTCAAGTGCACTTATTTTTTGCACATGGGAACCTTGATTATAGACCAGATGTGGCAGCCTCGGTTGTCTTCCAAAGGATTGAGCATCGAATTGAGGAAGGCTCGGTTGCCATCGTTAGCCAGGAAGATTTTTGTTCCAAGTGAAATTCGGGTGATTTCTCACACCCGGGTAATAATTATTTGAGAATGGTGCAGAATGATTTTGATTGTTCACAAAATTAATACTCTCCTCAACAATTTAATTAGAAAAATTAGAAGAAAGTTCACCAACGGGGAACTCATAAGTATGGTGCTCAAGATTGTCGTAACGTTGACACAAGATAGCCATCACCTGAGCAGTAACAGGGGAGAGCCTCTTTAGTTGAGAAACATTCTCAAAGGATGATGGTGCAATATCAACTGACGGAAGATTAGTGTTTACTTTAAATAATCACCTTGTACCTCTTGGGGTGTTTTTGATGGCCATCCAGAACGAGCCGTGGGAGTCAATATCCTGTAAGATTCGCAATGCATCCTCAAGAGTATGGTTCATCAGTGTCCTGACTGCAGTATATCGATCCTGGCAAGATTATTTGGCTCTGGAGCAAAGTTAAAATTCGTAACGAAGTTCCATGACTAGAACTCGTGTTGAGGTCACTTCTATATGATGTACATGAACTTCTCCCATGCCTCAACAAGTGTCTTGTGTTCATTTTGATGGAAGGTGGTGATTTCTTGCCTCATACTCACAATCCTATCCACTAGATCGAATTTAACAAGATATTTGGATGACAATGCATCCCACATAGCAGCAGATTTCAGTGGAATGGTGTGGAGCCACGATTTAGCTTTGTGCCAAAGAGAGAATGTAAACAATCTTAACTTCACAGTATCATCAGAGATACCAGCATACCGGAACATCCCACAGATTTCGAAGAACTCTGCCAAGTGAAGATGGGGGTCTTCACATGCCATCCAAGATAATTGGGCATTGTTATGGATGATGTTCAAGATATATTGCTTGATTTCAAACTGGTTATCACTAATGACATGGAAAAATCCAGTCTATACACTCCCAACAGTAGGATTGGTGTAATCATGTATCATTTAGGGCCTTGATTGGATCACATAATGTTCATCTGTAGATTGTTCAACAAGGGGAGGATCTTATCCACTGTGCTCATTCCCATTGGTCCTGACACCATCCATAACAGCAGCAGTTTGGCGGTGCACACCCAACATCCGCTCTATCTCAGGATCAAAATTGACTAAATCACCATGGCCTTGCTCTTATAGACACTTGCAACTAAAAAGAAATAGAAATAGAAAACACAAAACTTTTATAACAGTTTTCTGCACATAAGATTATCATGATGCCTTTGTTCCCCAACAACGGTGCCAAAAATTTGATGTGATAATGGAAAGTACACCGGTCACTCAAGTAATATAAAATGAGTGAGTAACTCCCCATGTATTGATCACTCAAGGAACACAGGTTGGGGTGCGCGATTCTGTTATTCGAAAAACTAATTATAAAGATTAAACTAAATTGACAACTTGAATTTGGTTTAGTGAAATCAAAAGAAAAACTAACTACACTGATGTTGTCACAACCACAACTTCGTAGGGTAGACGGAAGTTATGCTAGCAGCGATGCAATGCTTTGGTAGGCAGATGGACGAGAAGGCTAGCAGCGGGGGTGGCTCGAATATACAGTGAAAGTATCTATTTGTGAACCTAAATCACCTAGTAGGGGGTGAATAGGTCAATTATGAGTCTTATAGCGGAATACAAATCTAGCAAAAATAAAGCGCACATAGTAAGATAATAAGCACAGTACATACACAAGGATTTATAGTGGTTACCCAAACTGGGTACATCCACTATCTCTCCTTGCCTATCTAGCACTTCAGACTAGACTCAGATACTTCACCAATTCTCAGATTAATAATAATCTCACAACTATGAGTCTTTCACTCCTATAAACTCGGAGAATAACTTCACCTACACTCGACCCTTCAACAATGGCCTAAAAATTTCAGAAGAACAAACTTCCAACAAAGTAAAAAAGAACAATAATATTTGAAAGAAAACTCTTTTTCTCAGATCTACAATAATAATTCTTGCTCGTTGCTTGAATTTTCTGACTTACTTCTTGATGATGAAAAAGTGGAATCAGAATTTACTACACAGATTGGATCTGATAAACGATTGATCTTTGAACGAATGTAAATCTGAAATCTTGAGATCGATCGAGTCTTTTCATTCCCAAAGGAATCACAGATCGGGATCGGAGAGTTGTCAATGACAAGGTTCTACGTGAAATCATTTTGAATTCTCGATCATTATTGGCAATAAGAAAGTAGAATGTGATTCAATTTGTGATCATTGGTGTTCTCTGAAATAATCCAAGACTATTTATAGTCGATTCCTCACTAACAACTCAATTTTGAACTTAGGGCTACCGTCCATGTGTATTGTACATGGAGGATGCCCTAATTTAGGAACGCCGTGAAAACGCGAACGATGATGAAAGAAAATTCACTTATGTCCAATTCATCAAGATATCACGTGTACTCTCCAGACTACTCGATGAACTAGTCGAATTGACATGGGAATGAGCTTGCGTGAGATGTTGAGACTACATCATACCTTTCGACGAATTAGTTGAAAGCTCTCGAGAGTACTCGACGAATTTACTTGTCATCTCGATGAATTTGGCTTACAACAGGCTAACACCAACTTTCTCTGGTGTAGAAAATTAGTTCCCTTGACTTCTCGAGAGGACACAATGAATTTCACGAGTACTCACGTAAGTACTTGACAAATTAACTTTTGTACTCGACTAATTATACTTAGCCGTTCTGATCAATAGTTCTCAAAGATTTCTCAAGTACTCTTGATATCACTCGACAAATTCGACGAGTCATTACGTTAGTACTCGACCAATATAATGAGACTTCACGTGATCACTCAACAAAGTTACTTAAGAGATATTGTACGTGTCAACACAATGTTCAATACAATGAAGGATTACATTGCACATAACTGTTTTGAAGACCCATTGTAACATGACAATGTTTTGAACATGGTAATAAAAACCTACACCACACACAACTAAAATAACATCAAATACACCCTCAATTCAACTTAGTTCAAGCGACACTTTTTCAAATCACGGCTATTATGAATACAATACTCAACAATCACCCACTATTTGAAGAAAGCAGAACCCTATATACTAAGTTGAATTGCACAAATAATAAAGTAAGGAAATAAAATGCCTAAAAAATTATATGAATTTAGTGTATGAAGAGAAGACCAAAATATCAATATTTATATAAAAGTACTCGTGGTCATTCTAAGACATTCACATGATAACAAAATATAATGATCTCAAAAAGGCTCCTTGCCCTTGTTCTTCTCATGCTACCTGTCAAAGTAAGCATATGGCTTGGGATAGTATGTTGACAGAGGAGGAGCATCATGATTGTCTATCCATACTTCCTTAAGTGTAGCCTCCTCTTTACATTTGATACTTTATGTTTATCCCATTCCACTTTGTTGTAATTTGTCCTTGGCTCTTCATTTTTCACATCAATAATGCTAAAAGTGTCCAAAATGATGCCTTTGGAAATTGGACTCCACACTTCAACATATTCCCTATTGTCTCTATACGGATCAGATTTTCTAGCTGATGAGCCTTCCACAGATCTTCTTCTCTACTAAGGAGGTATAGGAAGATCTTCAAGAATCTCTACCTCTTCCTCAATAATATCAGACCATAATTCAGTGCATTATTTAGGAGGTGCATACATTCCACCTTCAGGTTGTTGCTCAATGTGTAACACCCTCATCCGTCACATGGGATATAACAGAAGGTCCGGCCGAGGCCCCACACCATATTCCACAAACAGTTAGTGGAATTACATAAGAATACCAAATTGTCAGCATAGGAATACACATTCTAACTCAGAGCATTATAGCGAAAGCTATTTAAATAGTTATAATAACACATACATAGCCCATGAATGTCCACTACACCCACATTTGGAATGACATAACATACACCAATCCTTTGGCCTTATGGCCTTACAATTATTTCTTAAGCAATACATGTTTTCCATACTTCGGCACGCAAGCCGACCACACATGAACATAATAAAGTAAACATTTCACTTTGGCTTTCAAGGGCCAGCACAACATCAAGGGCTTCAGCCCGCTACTTGCCACTAGGCTCACCTGTTCCTGCATACAAACAACACACCGAATGGTGGTAAAACAAGGCAACGGTCAGCTAAAGCTGACCAAATTATAATGACCCCGCCCCTTAATCGGGGCGGCGGTGCTCCTTCCCTGCATATCAATAGTATAATCAAACATGATAGTGAAAGTACATTTTAAGCACACTTCACCACAGGCGTAGGCACACACGGCCACATACCCCGTGCTCTCAGGGAACATTCTCGGTGAATCCTGTCCATTCCGAGGCTTCACCACCTCCCCCAGGACAGAAAACATCCTGAGCATTTTAGTCTTTCCGGCCGAAGCCTAAGACCCTCCATCTATGCCATCAGTAAGTGTCATGTACCTTAGGTCTCTTTAATTAATCCGCATAGAGTGGTACGGTTAGGCTTAACCTGTTGCTCACACCGCCATGTTAATTTAAGCCATATATACAGGTCAAGCTTCCTCGAGTCCCAAATCGATCACACAATTTTTCATAACCCAGTTATGTGCAAGTTGGCTCCCAGGCCACCAAGATGGCAGAACCACGCTTCTGCCCAATTTTTTGGGTGTACCTTGGAGTTAGTCCCCAAGGCTCCCTGTAGCAATCTACCATATAGAAAACCCGAAAAACAAAACGGCACGTAGTCTTCTCCGACAATACAATCATAATGAAAACATCACCGATCCAGACCATTCCTGGACACACCCGTGTCAACTCTGGACACGCCGTTTCACAGTCCTTGTGCCTCAATCGACGCTGAAACCATCACATTCGAGCAGTGAAAGTCCACCAATACCCAACAAGCAGGACACGGCTTTGGACACACCTGTGTCCCAGGCCGTGTTCAACACTCGACATAACTCAGATAATTCCAGAAAAGGACATGGCTTTGGACATGCCCGTGTTCCAGGCCGTGTTGCTCACTCGACACAGCCCGGTAAACGCAGATCAAGACAAGTCTTTGGACACGCCCGTGTCCTCCCTAGACACGCCCGTGTCTATCCTAAACACGCTCTTGTCCGCCCTAAACACGCCCGTATCATAGGCCATGAAACTTCAAGGGCTCTAAAAGTCCTTAAAAACACTACCCATACATATTCGAGTTTTGGGGCGTTATAATTTTCCACCGTTAAAAGAATTTCATCCCGAAATTATAGAATTGAAAAGTACACAAAATTAAATGGTACCGGAGTAGAAAATCTCGGGATACTCCACAAGCATGTTCTGCTTTCGCTCCCACGAAAGATCCTTGCGACCATAATTGTCCCATCGGACCTTGACCATCCTGATAGCTTTGTTCCACAATTGTTTGACCTCCGTATCCTCGATTCGAACGGGTCTATCCTTCGTTGTTAGCCTACTATCGACCGATACTTGATCCACAACAACCACCTGCGCTAGTTCATTCACAGGAATGCGTACGACCGAAATGTGAAATACATCATGCAATCCACTCAGTACTACCAAAAGAGCCAATAGATAGGCGGCTTCAAAAACTCGCTCCAAGATGTCAAACGGCCAAACATACCTCATACTAAGCTTCTTTAAGCTTTCAATCCTTGATATGCCTTTAAACGGCTATATATTGAGGTATACCCAGTAGCCCACCGCAAACTACACGTTTCGGTGCTTGACGTTGTCGTACTTGGTCTGTCTATCTTGAGCAATCAGTTGTCATTTCCGAATCAACTGAATTGTTGACGTAGCATCTTCAACCTCTCTTCGCTTATAAAGCTTTGATTCTCCTGTTTCTACTCAAGCCAAAGGTGTACGACACCTCCTTCCATATAGAGCCTCAAAAGGCGCCATCTGAATACTGCCGTGGTAGCTATTATTGCATGCAAACTCATTCATGTAAAAATGGTCCTCCCACCTTTTACCAAAATCCAATGCACACATATGGAGCATATCTTCCATTGTCATGTTCACCCTTTTAGTTTGCCCATCTGTCTGTGGGTGAAAAGCTGTTGTTAAGCCCGGAATCCACAACCTGTTCGCACAACCTTCCGGACTGGGCGTCCTAATTCTTCTAGCCGCCAAGCATCTCAATCCGGTCGGTCATCCAAGATCGGGCGGCCTGTGCCATAGCCACATCCACGTCGAGTCGGCTTTGGGTCAGCGAAGCCGTACGGTCTTCATGTCAGGCCTCCGCCAGCTCCGGCCCTGCTCAACATCAAGGCCCAGGTCCCAGTCCATCAGCTCGCCAGGAGGAATCCGTCAGGCCGCGCGGCTTCCCTTCTTTCTCCTTTTCTGCTCATTTGCTTCCCCTCACCTCTGCCCGATTCTCCTGTGCCCCGGGCAGCCGGTAACTTTAGCCCTACCCGTTTGGGCAGGCCCCCGAGCCTATAAATAGGGGGAGGATGCACTCCCGAAGACATGCTGACTTGCATCCAGCAGCTCGCTTGTTAAGAGTTGCGGTCTCAAGTCTAGTGCTTTGCGGCTTGCAGTTCGGCCGGCTTCATCCTTTTCCCCTTCTTGTAACTGCTTCTCTTTAACTAAAAGGAAAGCCCATCGCAGGAGTGACATTTAAGACGCGGCGGGCGAACTCTGCTGTTTTCGCTGCCAGCGGCCTCTTTTTCTGTCCCTTAGCTGCGACCGCTAGTAACCGACTATTCGACAGTCTCATCTTTTCCCTTCCTCCCCCGGTGCTCGAACAGTTTGCTGGTGGTGCCCAACTCCCTGTTCGTTTTCGTGCATCAACAGTTAACACGCGACCTTCAGATCTCGATTAGTCGATGAAATCAGCTGTCTAGTGGGTCAAACCGCTCTTGCTACTAGAGCTCGGCGGCCTGTCGAGTAGGCCGCAACTTCGCTCGCTAAGTTTTTCAGCACGCTTCCAGCACTTTAGAACCTATCGTTCTACCCGCCAGCTTTTCTGCCAGTCTTCTTACCGGCTTGTCTAGCCTCCTGTTCAAACCGCCACTGGTTAGCGGTCTCTAAGCAAAGTTTGGTTATTTTCTCCCTGTCAAAATGAATCCTGCAAAGGGGCAGAGTGAATCTAATTTCATGTCAACTACCGCTGATCTCTCGGAGGTGCAAGATTGTTCATATCTTAATGATTGGGCCCTTGACAATGATAGCAAATTCTCTAGGAGTTGGGTTGAACAAGCCCCAAAATCTATTGCAGGAGAATCTCCTTACAAAGAAGAAGAAGAAGAAGAAGAAGAAGAAGAAGTCCCTTCTCCATTCATTGACCGGATCCGTTGGGATACTGTCTCCGATGATTTCAGAGTATCGCATCTCCCAGAATATTCCGGATGTGATGATCAGTTTTCTCATTTGCAAGCCTTTGAATCGGCTATTTCTTTAAGAAAGGTGTCAAACGGAATAAAATGCAAACTTCTTATTATATCTTTTGGCGACATTACAAGGGAATGGTTCTATAGTCTGCCACCTCGATCGGTCACCAGTTTTAAAGATCTTCGAAGTCAATTCATTTCAAGGTTCACTACTTATAGGAAGCAGAGAAGAGACGTTGGAGCTCTCTTCCCAATCAAGCAAGGAATTGACCAGTCTAATCCGGATTTCATTGACCGGTTCTAGAAGGAAGTTCTGGATGTTTGTAGCATCCATCAAGATTATTACTTACATGCCTTCATAAATGGACTTCGAGAAGGCCCTCTGAAGTTTAAGCTCAACACAAAGGACCCCAAAACTTATGGAGATGTTATTGATATTGTTAATAAGTTCATAATAGGTGAAGAAGCAAATAAATGTTATATCTTATTTTTGAATCAAATGACTAAAAACCCTCAAGGGACTTCTGGTGATCAGCAATTTATTTTTTCCCAAAATGTTTCACAAGTTAAAAAATGCAAATCTCCTCCTCTTCCTCAGGATAGAGATACATTATCTCCTCAGCAGAACGAATTGTCTGAGTTTGTGAAAGTACATCCAGCCACATCTTCACGTCCGAAAAGTCTAAAGCGTAAAAAAGGTTCGGATAAATATATTAAATTCAAAATTCCTATGTAAGATCTTCTGATGATTCTTCAAGAAATGCCCGAGTTCAAAATTCCTCGGCATTTGAAATCTAAAATCAAATAACGGCATGAGGAGCTCTTTTGCAATTATCATAAAGATATTGGTCATCTGGCAGAAGGTTGCATGGCTCTCCGAGGGTTAGCTAAACAACTTGCAAGAGCTAGGAAGCTACAAGACTATGTCATTCAGTGATTTTCTAAGGCATTCTTCTATGGCTTACTCAATGGTTCAAGCAGGGACTTCCTTTTTCTCTATGATAAAAATGCTAAAGGTTGGAATAATATATAATGTCCCCTTGGCAATTGGTATTAATGGGGCATAGTCAAGCTTCGAACATATATCCTTTTGCCACATCCTTAAAAACAAACAAGCAATATCTTTCTTTTCAAGCTTATTTCTTAGCTTTACTTATAACGTTAACATGCATAATGTGGGGGCAAAATTCCCTTTGAATTCTTAAGCCCTCCACATCCCGCTTGACATTAATCGCAGATGTGTAGTGGAATTTCCGCTTGACATCAGTCGCAGACATTACGTACTTGTCCCGCTTGACCGTCATCGCAGACATTGCGTACTTGTCCCGCTTGACATCGGTGGCAGATATTAAGAATTTTAGTCACGCTTATGTGTTCTTTGTGTGGAAAGTACTGCCACACGCACCTGCCCACATCGACACATAAGCCCATATCTCCATCTATTCTTGCAGGACAACATGAGTATGTCCGCTATCTTGAGGATTTATTAAGCGGACTGTGTAGATTTATATCATTCAATAAACAGACCGCGCGGTTACATATTCTGGCTTAAATTATTTGGCTTCTATGTGCCTTTTGCCGGTTTATTATTCATATAATCGGGAAGTCGGATGACCTATTTCGGGCAGTTAATTCTTGGCCTTAATCTGTCTGCTTCTGGTATCAATTATACTGGTCAACTTAGGACTTGCCATCACAAAACTAATATGGTTTTGATCTCTACCATCGGGCGACCTATTTGTTGGCTAAGTATGCTTCAGTAGCTTTGGTTACCGGCTTGTATTGTCATATCAGAAGCCGCAGATTATTTCTTTATTCTCGTCTCTTTAATCAAAAGCATGGTTTATATTAGAGTTCGCCCTACCCGCAAACTTATACTTCATTGTTAGGGCTTTTCAGCGGCTATGGTTTGTAGCCGCGCGGCTTATTGGTCATAGTTTATTTGCAAATAAGCCGCGAGCATTTCTCTCTTCCCAGCAGATGACTCTATTTCTTCATTAAGGCTTTAAGCGGTTAAAATATTAGCCGCTCGGCTTATTGTCAATTTGTATTCTCAGATAAGCCGCATGCATTTCCTTCTTCCTTGCGGATAGCCTTATTTGAAGTCGCAGTATGGCCTCAGACCGGTTTATATGTTAACTATCTATTAAATCGGAGGTTAAGCTGAGACCGTGCGGACTTATACAAGTAAGAAAAATGATAAGTAAGCCTCAGGCCGGCTTGAGTTTTTTAGCCGCAGGAGAATTTGGATCACCGCCCCCCTCGATGTCGATGGAAGATTTAGAGTACCCACTACTGCTAGCTGCCGAGCCATCCGAGGTCGCCGACTCTATCCGTGCGGTCTCCGAACCTTGACCGCTCATGCCGGATGAAGCGCGTTCGCTCCGGCTTCCCTGGACACCCTCTTCCTCATTGTCTTCCTCCTCTTCACCATCTTCCTCGCCGAACTTGCTCTTGCCTTTGATCGCCCTGTAGACGACGGCCAGTTTCTTTTTCAAGGTGGGGTATATGTGGGCACAGGTGAAGTCGGTGAAGCCGACAGCTAAGCCGCCAAGGTCTCGGAGGTGGTTAAGCGCTCCGTCAATCCGCTGGATGACTTGAGGGAAGACATTATCTTGGAATGTCGGGTTGGACGGGTCGTACATCGCCTGCAAAAGAAGTGAAAGGTTCGACCGCGCGGTATCATAATGTAACCATATGAGTATCAAGTGATAGCTTACCGCTTCCCTTTCCTTCAGTCGTTTATTTTCTTCTTACTTCTCCTCTAACCGCCTCTCCAGGCTGCTTTTGTCTTTCATCAATTACTTGTAGGCAAGGCCCATGAAGTGGCTTGTCACAAAGCTCCTTGCGCCGACCTGCGCGGCTAACAACGACAGGTCATCTGCAGGAACTAGGCGCAGTGCCTTCATGTTGCGCTTGTCGTACAGCGCAGAGCCAACCACGTTTGCTTGTCAGGTTAAGTTTTCCCTCCCCAGTAGGGGAGGGAAGTGGAGACTATCACAGACTCGCCATCCGGACTCCACAGCACAACCGGGTTGCCATAGACGTCCTTCAGGCCGCTGCCCATTCCTTGCAGCATAAACTCGCCGGAGGAGGCCGACTCCTCCTCTTCCTCAACCCACGGAGGCTTGGCCCGCCTGGCACGCTTCTCTCTTTGTGTGAACATCAGGTCGCCAGACATTAGCAGCTTGTTTAGCGGGACCGCCATAGTAGCTGTAAAGCCAAAGTACAAAGTCAGTTCATAGACCGCGCGACTAGCAAGTTAGTTCAGTTGGTTTGGAACTTACTGTCCTCCGCCTCGATTCCTTCTAAGGACGGAAGCAGCGGGATGTAATGGTTTACATCAAGACACGCGCCCTTGAAGAAGTCGTGTATCTCCATCTTTATGCCGTACAGGCCGCTGCCGCCAAAGGCGGCATCGTCCTGAATTTGCGGGTTGACCGGCAGTAACCGCAGGTTTCCCTCAATGATGAGAAACCGCTCCGACCAGTTCGGGATCTTGTTCGCTAGGTTGACGACTTTCAGCCCCCTGCAGCCGAAGTACAAATGCCCCCGGAAGATCCTTGTCCTGGAGTCCGGGATAGACAACACCGAGAAGCATTCCCGGAAGAGCTTCATGGAGAATGGGACTCTCTCCGACCTCAGGTATGATATAAAGCTGTAGATGGCGGCTATTGAGTTTTGTGGCAGTTGTCCGGGCACAACGCCACAATGGTCGAAGATCGCCACGGCCTCCATCATGACCAGGAATCGGAAACCTCAGTCAAAATGGTCGATGGGGATGGCGATCTGGTTTGCGTTGGAAGTGTTAATTTGCTCGTCCTGCAGCTGAAGCCGCGTGACTAGCGGTCTACCCTGCATATGCTTCTCTACAAAGTCTTCTAGCTCGGCTTTTGTAAGCCGACATTCGTTATGATCCGCTGAGTGGAATGCGGAGGTCGCATCTGTCCTGACCGCTGTGGCTTTATCAGACCGCCTCGATTTGGACTTAGCCCGCATCCTTTCTGTCTTGTGATGAAATCTCCGGAGTCGTCCCTATTTATAGAAAATCTGTGAAAGTACAGGAATCGATGTCAAATCGCGGCTACTCATCAGGTCGCACGTCCTCAACCTGCAGGAAATACATATTAAAATAACGGTCAAGCGGCAATTCAGTTCGCCTGTCCGCACGACCAGGTTCATGCACTTAGAATAATTTCATGGCAAAGCATGTGGATATCATACTTCCAATCTGGCGGTCTGTTCTCCAGACCGCACGGTTAAATTCCTATCCTTGGATATTTCAGAACAAAACACATATGGTAATCATGAAATACATGCCGCATAAACCACATGCAGTTCGCAACATAGTAAACATACATACAACAGTTTACAACAAAATTGTCCAACATACAGCAGAAAATATATATTACAACATAATGTTCAATTTGTTCGCGCGGCCTATCTCGCTCAAGTCGCTCAGCCTTGCTTCTCGCCCTCCGAACCCTCTCGCCCTATTCGCGCGACCTGGTCACCGCTTCTTACAATCTCAGTGTACACTTGGCTAACCAGATTGTGAAGTGAGTGCAGAGACCGGTGAACCCGCGCGGCGTCGCGCTCTACTCTGGCAAATGGAACCATTAGTGGAGCCCGAGCTTCTAGACCGCTAGAAGTTACGGTCTGCCCGACCGCTGTGACTCCCAGTGGATTTGAAGACCCACCAGAAGTCGGGCGTCCTGTTTCCGGCAACTTCCCAGAAGCCGCTGGTGCAGGCCGCGGATTTCCGTCGGCCTCCACTAACGGACCTTGGTCTTTTCCTTGCTCAAGGCAGCGAGTCTCTTCTCTCTCTCTCTCTCAAGTTGTCCGGCCATCAGCACTTGCGCCTATATATCCTGCTTCTCTGCCCTCTCTTGCTCCAAGGCAGCCTGCATCTCCACATTTTCCCCTCAGCGGTCTCCAGAGCGAACTTCAATTTTAAGGTCTCTCGCTCCAGCGCGGACTGCAGCCTGGTGGTCTCTTGCTCCAGGGTGGTTTGCAACTCTTGGATCCTTTCCTCGGTGGCCTCCTAGGCAACCCGCTATTCTTCATCCTTAACCAACTGGGATTCGGCATGCGCGTTCAAAGCCGCCTGCAATGTGTCGACCTCCTTCTAGAAGTCGGACATCTCTTTGTCGCGAACACTTGGCGGAGGCGGCGGCAGCATAGTCAGGAGCGATGTCAAGTCGCCCGGCTTCATCGCGGCCTCCGATTCACCTGCAGACAAACCGCAGTCAGGTTCAGTCGGATGTTTGCAACCTTATTACAAGAAAATGGGTAGGATAAGACCGCCGGTTTGGCATTTATAAGCTTCAGAGGCCGCGATATTGTATCGAAACACTGGCCGCCTGAATCGTTCGGGATCTATCTGCTTTAGCTTTTCTTTCCATAGCCTCTTGGCTTCTTTAGCCCGGCTTTTTTGTAGAGTCGTGGTCAGGAAAAAGCTGGCCGGCGAGTTTAATATTGTGTTCGCCCCCTTCTTCCTTGACCACGACTTGTACAAGTTAACAATTCGCTTAACTTCCCAATGTTTACCTTGCAGGAAAGGGAGTGTGGTCGCCACCGGCTTCCCGACGATCAGATTCTTCATCTCCTCCATCTTCTCTCGAAGTTTCAGTTTCTCGGATCATTCAGAAACCAAGGAAGCCGGCTCGCCAAGCTTCTCTCCAATGACTTCGACTTCGGGGCGGTCAACCTCTTCAGAAGCCGCTAGGGTCAACAGTAGCGCATCCCACTACTGGAGGGTCTCCATGCCTTTGAGGAGGTCGCTAATCGTCTTGCTAGCCGCGGATACATCCTCCGGCTCGTTCGCTTGGAATCCGGTGTGGATGGACTCTCGGGTACCTCTTTCTCGTGCGGCCTCTGTTGAAGACTGTCTGCGCCGGTCCTTACGGAAATATTCTGGTTTCTGGCCTGCAACTTCCTCATCTTCCTCTTCATCCTTTACTCGATGGTCTCGCTCCCTTTCTTCTGCCGTTTAAAGGAGCAGACTACCATTCTTGTCCGCTTGCTGTTTTCAGCCAAAAACCGCTCGGCCTCCAGCCTTTTCTCCGACTCGTTTTCATCCATAATGATTAGTTACACCTTGGACTGCAATTCGCGCGGCTTGCCAGATTCAACGCTTTTCTCCTCCGTCTCACCTATTTTTAAAAGTGGTTCGCCCGATATAGATAAAGTCATATCGAAAGATTTGGCAGTTCCGGTTTGTGGTGGAGCAACCTTCGAAACTGCTTCAAGATTGATTGCGGCCTGCGAAGATTCGCCGACGGTCTGCGTCAGCCTCTTTTCAGAATCAGAGGCTGCTGGGGTAACCAGCTTCTCGGTATTCTTCGCGGGCTGTCGGCCAGAGTCATCAGGTTTTTGGCTCCGGCTTTTCTTCTTTTCAGTCGATTTCTTACTGCGGGCTAGCATCGACGACATGACGTCCATCTTGTGATAGACCGCATCGGCTTGAAGAATTCTTACCGCAAGTGGCGAGTAGCGACCCGTGGCTCAGTAGAGGTCTTGAAGAATGTCAAGGGTCAAGGGATTTTATAGATGTCGATGCATTAAAGGTATTCGCGGTCTCCTGCTTAATTCTACATTTTCGAAGTTTTTCCGAAACTTAAAAATGTGTGGGGATTATGTTAAGCTCGGAATCCGTGACCAGTTCGCGCAAGCTTCCAGACCGGGTGGCCTGGTTCTTCTAGTTGCCAAGCATCTCAATCCGGTCGGTCATCCGAGATCGGGCAACCTATGCCCTAGCCACCTCCACGTCAAGTCGGCCTTGGGTCAGCGAAGCCGTGCGGTCTCCATGTCAGGCCGCCGCAAGCTCCGGACCTGCTCAACGTCAAGGCCCAGGACCCAGGCCATTAGCTCGCCAAGAGGAATCCATCAGGCCGCGTGTCTTCCCTCCTTTCTCCTTTTCTGCTCATTTGCTTCCCCTCACCTCTGCCCGGTTCTTCTGTACCCCGGCAGCCGGTAACTTTAGCCCTACCCGTTTGGGCAGGCCCCCGAGCCTATAAATAGGGGGAGGGTGAACTCCCCAAGACATGTTGACTTGCATCTAGGAGCTCGCTTGTTAAGAGTTGCGGTCTCAAGTCTACTACTTTGCGGCTTGCAGTCCGGCCCGGCCGGCTTTATCTTTTCACCTTCTTGTAACCGCTTCTCTTTAAATAAAAGGAAAGCCCGTCGCAGGAGTGACATTTAAGCCGCTGCAGGCGAACTCTGCTGTTGCCGCTGCAAGCGGCCTCTTTTTCTGTCCCTTAGCTGCGACCGCTAGTAACCGACTATTCGACAGTATCCTCTTTTCCCTTCCTTCCCCCGGTGCTCGAACCATTAGACCGCGTTGGCTTGAAGAATTCTGACCGCAAGTGGCGAGTAGCAACCCGTGTCTCGGCAGAGGTCTTGAAGAATGTCAAGGGTCAAGGGATTTTATAGACGCTGATGCATTAAATGCAGTCGCGGTCTCCGGCTTAGTTCTACATTTTCGAAGTTTTTCCGAAACTTAAAAATGTGACGGGATTATGTTAAGCCCGGAATCGGAGACCTATTCGCACAACCTTCCAGACCGGGCGGCCTGGTTCTTCTAGCCGGCAATCATCTCAATCCGTCATGTCATCCGAGATAGGGCGGCCTATGCCCTAGCCACCTCCACGTCAAGTCAGCTTTGGGTCAGCGAAGCAATGCGGTCTCCATGTCATGCCGTCGCCAGCTCCGGCCCTGCTCAACGTCAAGGCCCAGGACCCAGGCCATCAGCTCATCAGGAGAAATCTGTTAGGCCGCGCGGCTTCCCTCCTTTCTCCTTTTCTGCTCATTTGCTTCCCCTCACCTCTGTCCAGTTCTCCTGTACCCCGGGCAGCCGGTAACTTTAGCCCTGCCCGTTTGGGCAGGCCCCCGAGCCTATAAATAGGGGGAGGGTGCACTCCCCAAGACACACTGACTTGCATCCAGGAGCTCGCTTGTTAAGAGCTATGGTGTCAAGTCTAGTGCTTTGCGGCTTGCAGTCCGACCGGCTTCATCTTTTTCCCCTTCTTGTAACCGCTTCTCTTTAAATAGAAGGAAAGCCCGTCGCAGGAGTTACATTTAAGCCGCAGCGGGCGAACTCTACTATTGTTGCTTCTAGCGACCTCTTTTTTTGTCACTTAGCTGCGACCGCTAGTAACCGACTATTCGACAGTCTCCTCTTTTCCCTTCCCGGTGCTCGAACCGTTAGCTGGTGGTGCCCGACTCCCTGTCCATTTTCGTGCATCAACAGCTGTGCTGAAGTTCAGCTTGGTACCCAACAACTAATGAATGAGCCTCCAATCATTGGATGTGAACCAACCATCACGTTCACTAATGATGCTCCGGGGTACATCATTCAAACGGACAATATTATCCACATAATGCTTCGCCAGCTTCTCCATGGAATCATCCTTCCTATTGGGTATAAAATGTGACACCTTCGTTAAACGATCATCAATCACCCAAATGGCATCGTTCGCCATGTGCGATCTCGGAAAACCATGCTCGAAATTCAAAGAGATGTCATCATACTTACACTCCAAGATATGCAAGGACTTTAGAAATCCACCTGGCTTTTGGTATTTTTCCTTCACCAATGCACAAGTCTGACACTTCGCCACGTATAGCTCTATGTCTTTCTTCATACCTGGCCACCAGAATAGCCTCTTCATGTCTTTGAACATCTTTATGCTCATAGGGAGAATTGAGTACTTGGTAAAATGCGCCTCGTAAATCAATTCCTCTTGTAATATCCTAACATTAGGGACGCACAACCGACCACCTTTCCATACAAGGTTGTCATCAACATAAAACTGGCTATTTGACCCATCCACGGGCTCTGCCAAGTGATGTTTCAAGCTTATGTCCAACTTCAAGGCCCGTCGAATCTTGTCCGCGAGGTCGTATTGAACCTCTATCCAACACAAACATACATTAGCACTAGATCCCTTGTCAACACACGAGATCTCCAAAGCCTCCAAATCACGAATGAGCCGCACGTCATGCATCTGCAACCAGTTGGCCTGCACAGGAATTCTATGACTCAGAGCATCTACCACAACATTCCCCTTCTCGAGAATATAATAAATCTTGTAGGTGTAGTTGTCACGACTGGAAAAATCAGGGGCATTACAGTAGTCCCCAAGGTACTCCATCCACCTAAGCTTGAGCATGTTAAGGTCCTTCTGATCAGTCAGATATTTCAGACTCTTATGATCTGAATAAATGTCGACCTTTACTTCATACAGGTAATGCCTCCAATGCTTGAGAGCGAATACCACAGCCGCCAACTCCAAGTCATGGATTGGGTAGTTCCTGTCATGCACCTTTAACTGACGTGATCTATAGGCTATCACCGACCTATGCTGAAGCAAAACACAGCGTAACCCACTCCTAGAGGCATCAGTGTAAACCTCAAATCCTTCATAAACACAAGGCGAACATAACACAGGTGCCATGGTCAAATGACACTTTAGTTCTTCGAAAGCTTGTGCGCATTCAGGCGACCAAACGAACTTTTGATACTTCCTTGTCAGAGTAGTGAGGGGCACTGCTATCTGTGAGAAGTTCTCCACGAAGCTCCTATAATAGTCGGCAAGCCCCAGAAAACTCCGGACTTCCGCCATCGTAGACAACACAGGGCACACCAGTATAACAACTAACTTTGCCAGATCTACCGTAATACATTCACCACAAACCACGTGACCAAGGAACGCTACCGAGGACAACCAAAATTTGTATTTGGAGAACTTGGAATACAATTGCTTCCTCCTCAATGTCTCCAACACCATATGAAGGTGCTTGAAATGATCCTCCTCGCACTACGAGGACACCAGTATATCATCGATAAAGACTATCACGAACTGGTCCAAGTATTCTCTGAACGTTCTATTCATCAAATACATAAACACGGATGGTGCATTCGTCAGCCCAAATGGTATGACAGTGAACTCATAATGCCCATAACGTGTGCTGAAAGACATCTTGGGAATGTCACTTTCCCTTATCCACAACTGATAGTTTCCGGATTTCAGATCGAACTTTGAGTACACAGTCGAACCCACCAGCTGGTCGAGCAGATCATCAATCCTTGGGATCAGATACTTATTCTTTTATGCTACCTTATTCAACTCACGGTAATCAATATAGAGTCGTAAGCTTCCATCCTTCTTCTTAACAAAGAGGACCGGCGCACTACAAGGCGATGAACTTGGATGAACATAACCATGTTCCAACAATTCTTGAAGCTGTGCTTTCAGTTCCGCCATCTCCTTAGGCGCTAACAGATACGGAGAGTGTGACACAGTTTTGGCACCTGGAACTAGCTCAATGGTGAAGTCAATCTCTCGCTGAGGTGGAGCTCCAGGGAGATTTTCAGGGAATACATCAGGAAACTCATATACAACTGGGATGCTGTCCAAACCAGGCTTGTGCTTCGAAGCCTCCACTAAAGTGAAAAATAGCTCTGCACCACTAAGAACTGCCTTAACCACCTGAAGAGCAGACAACAAAGTCTTGCTTGACCCCTTCAAGCCTGAGAACATCATATCATGATCTATCTCCAGTCCCAATCTAACCACCTTACAGTTGCAATCAATGTACGCATGCTACTCCGATATCCATTCCATGCCAAAGATCAAATCAAACTCCACTATCGGCAGTAGCGATGCTTGCAAGTCATATTCGCGACTCCCAATCCCTATCTTTACGTAACAAACTCTATCCGCGTGCATAGAGCACCCGTTAGGCAGCAACACATCCAATTTGTCCCTTGCCATCTACGAAGGTACTCCGATGCCCGATAAAAACTCTTCGGACAAAAAGGAATGCGAGGCTCCCATATCGAACAGTGCACTCACCGGAAAATCAAAGATCGATACAAATCCTAACACAGCCAGCCATAAGCTAACACACATAAGGCAAAAAGTATTTAAAGCTAAACTGCTGTAAATTAAAGCATACCTGTCACCAAGTCGGCCTGCTTCGTGGCCTCCTGCTGGCCAAGGTTGTGCACTCTATGCTAGGCTGGGGCATAATGTAATGCGGTTGACTCCAATGCCTTGCCCTTCTCCTCATAAGTTGCTCCAGGCTTCTTCTCGTACTTCGTACATTCGCTCCAACAATCTCGGGCAAAGTGTCCCGGCTTCCCACAGTTATAACAATCACCGGGGTTGGGCCTGTAGTTGCCCCAGATGCACAAGAAGAAGGGGCTGGACCTGAAGTCCTAGCCTTCTTATTCCACTTACGAAACCCAGACTTTGAGGAGGTCGGCACCTTGAACTCCGTCTTATTCGCACTAGAGTCCTACTTCTATTGGACTCTCTTCAGATATTTCTCCAATGATCGGGCCGTATTGACCAGGGTTAGGAAGCCCTGTGTCATAGGCCCAGAGAGTAGTAGCCTTAGGTCATCACGCAGACCATCGTAGAACCGGTTGGTCTTACGCTCCTCATCAGCGAACATAGAGCTAGCATAACGACCCAACCGCATAAACTCGAGGAGGTACTCATCCACGCTACTATATACCCACGTTAGTCTCTGGAACTGATTCTCCATAGCGATCCTCTCTACCGAGTGGAAGTATCTTGCCAAGAAAAACCTCGAGAAATCCTCCATTGAGACATCAGTGAGCTGCCTTCCAACCAAGTGATTCAGCTCCAACTCTTCCCACCACAATCTCGCCTCACCATCCAACAGGAAGGTGCCTATGGTGGTCTTCTATCATTCCTCCATTTCCGTAGTCGTCAAGACTCTTTTCACATGAGAGAGCCAATCTTCGGCCTGGGATGGGGTTCCAGTCCCCCAAAACACCGGAGGGTTGAATCTCATTACATGTTTGAGCTGCTTCTTTGTTGCTCTTCTTGGTACCAACGGCTCTACCACCACTTGTTCTACCATCCTAGGTTTTGCTGCTTGAAGTGGTACCTGCTCCACTGCACGGGCAGTATGCTGCATTTGCCTTCCTGGCTGGGCGTGTAACATCACAAACACCGCCTCAGCCACAAGTCTTATTGTTTCTGCCGAAGGAGAGGTTGTAGGGATGTCATTTGGTGCACTACTTTCCTGAGAAAGCGGGCGTTCTGACTGCCCTGTGCCACTCCTGTTCACCTATAGTCGTACAATACACCATTAAGCTACCAAACAAAATTGTAAAAAGCAATTATAGGAACACGCAGGTTCCTCAAACATGTGTATTTTCATTCCTAAGTGGACATTCATGGGTTCTTTTAATGTTATAACGACTACGCACAAACATGTGCTCACAATCGTCCACGAATTCAAATAAGCAAGACTGATGCCTTAGTCTGATACCAAATTAACACCCCCATCCGTCACATGGGATATAACAGAAGGTCTGGCTTGGGCCCTATACCATATTCCACAAACAGTTAGTGGAATTACATTAGAATACCAAATTGTCAGCATAGGAATACGCATCCTAACTCAGAGCATTCTAGTGGAAGCTTTTAAAACATTTATAAGAACCCATACATAACACATGAATGTCTACTATCTCCACATTAAGAATGACATAACATACACCAATCCTTTGGACTTATGGCCTTACAATAGTTTACTTAAACAATACATGTTTTCCATACTTCGGCATGCAGGCCGGCCACACATGAACATAATAAAGTAAACATTTCGCTTTGGACTTCAAGGGCCAACACAGTATTAAGGGCTTCAGCCCGCTACTTGCCACTAGGCTCACCTGTTCTGCATACAAACAATCCACCAAAAGGTGGTAAAATAAGGCAACGGTCAACTAAAACTAACCAAATTATAACGACCCCGCCCCTTAATCGGGGAGGCGGTGCTCCTTCCCTGAACTTCATTAGTATAATCAAACTATTGAAATTTGTGAAGTGGAAGTGGTTGACGGGACAGTCCGGGCGGCCTGGGCAGACAACGTTGGCGGACTAGGCGGACTGGGCGGACTGCTGTGTGCGGCCTGGTGGAAAGTCTAGTGGAAGGTGGCTGTTCTTCTGAGCGGCTGTTTGGTTTAGCCAAGGAGCGGCCTGAGCGAATAGAGGCTTGCAGACTGGTGCACTGCTCAGTGGCCGTGGTGCAAGCTTGTGCTGATTGGCGGGTTGGCTCATGTTCGCGGGAAGCTTGCGGACTAGTGTGTCTGCGGTATGGGCTGTTGCGGACTGGGCTAAGAGCTTGGAAGAGGCCTTGTCGAGCTCTGGTGTTACAACAGGTGCTTTGTTGTGGAGGTCATTGGCGGACTGGTGTGTGGAGTCCGGGAGGTGGCCGCTGTGTTGGGCAGGTGTGCGAGTAGCTTGCGGACTGCTGACGGTATGTGTGCTAGGGTGTTTGGCGGACGAGAGTTTATGTCCGCCATGCTCGCATTGGCCTTTGATGGTTTTGGACTTGGTCACACTATGTGCCAAGACCATGGTGTCCACAGTATCCGCCAAGTCCGCTGTTGACTGGGCGGACTGTTGCTATCTGCCTTTGGTCGTGGACTTGTGGCGGATTGAGGTTTGAGTCTTGCGGACTGTCTCGGGTTTGTGCAGACAGCCATTGAAGGGGGTTGCTGTCCTGCAGTGGTTGGAGGCTTTGCGGGCTGATGCCTTGTCCGCATAGCTTGGGCGGACTGATGAGGGTTCGCCAAAGTTGCCTTGCTCCTGGCGGTTTTCCTTGGTATCCGGCTAAGTCCTTGCGGACTCGACGGATGGTGTTTTGCTATCGCGCGGTCTAGGGCGGTGTCGCTATCTCTAGGGCGGTGACCACACTCTTCACTTCATCTACAAATAGGACCCCCCTGGCACATCTACAGTAACTGAGTGAACAGTAAGTTGGGTTCGGCGAAGTGTTGCGGTCTCAGTTTTCTGTCCACGCGGATTGATTCAGAGTTAACTGTGTGCTGTGTGCAGTTCACACGGGTAGCTTCAAGGAGCAGGGAGTTTGGCTGTGACTTCAGTCAAGTACTTGGAAGTTGTGCGGTCTCTACGGATTTAGTAGGAGGTCGCTCTACGGCTTGTCAGCTCTGTTTCAACTTTGCCAGCTTCAATAACCTGTCCGCCGGCTTCAGGCAGGTAGGCGGTTTATTCCTTAGTTCATCTTCAGCAGGAGCCGAATAATGGTGTGTCTGCGCAGCCTCGCGGCTTCGGCGGACTGCATGGCTATTCGGCGGATTGCAGTTTAAGTTCGGGCGATCTCAGCGGACTCGGCGACCTCAGCGACCTCGGCGGTCTCGGCAGACTCCAGTGCTATCCGCCCGGCTTGTTTTTTGGTGCTTTCTGTTGTCAGCTGTTTATACTAGCGAAATCATGTCTCGCTACGTATACCTTGCATTGTAAAGAAGCGTAATGAATATAAGATTTGCTTGTTTTTCCATGTGCTTAGTGTGTTGAGACTGTTCCCTGGTTTTCCGCTGGTTCAAGGTGTGAACTGGGTAGTTCCGACGATATTAATTTGGCGTTTGGGCTATCTTGCTGACCACCTTGAGAAAATTTAACATGGTATCAGAGCGAGGTTCAGTTGCTTGAGCGGTGATCAACCTGTGTTGGTGTTCTGTGCTTCTGAAGGCTTATCCAAGCAGGTGTTGCAATGGAAGGGAGCTTTGCAAGGGGTCTTGGCATTGAACTCTTAACGCAGACTAACTTCAAGAAGTGGAAGTTGTGCATGAAGAGTTATCTTCTTGGCGAGGAGCTGTGGGAAGTCGTCGGAGCTGACGACAGACAGGAAGTGACTGCTGTGTTCGGTACTGCTGAGCAGGTTAGGCTCTGGAGAAAAACAAATGCTAAGGCGGAGTTTATTCTAAAGAGAGCTGTGTCACCAGAACTGTTTGATTACATCATTGGATGTGAGTCGGCTACTGATATTTGGACAACCATTGATGAGTTGTTCAATAGGAAGAATGTGGCGCGGCTTCAATTTCTAGAGAATGAGTTGGCTAGATCAACTCAAGGAGACCTTTCCATCTTGAAGTACTTCTTAAAGATGAAGAGATTGTGTGCTGAGCTGTCAGCATTGGATCCTGATGAGCCTATCTCTGAGGCTAATATGAAAAGGCACATAATCCGTGGCTTGCGGAAGGAGTATGTGGCCTTTGTGACATCTGTTCAAGGGTGGGCTACTCAGCCGTCTTTGTTGGAGCTGGAGAATCTGCTTGCATCGCAGGAGAGCTTGGCAAGGCAAATGGCTGGAGTTAATCTTAATCAGGAAGGCAGCGAAGCTCTCTTCTCAGGCAAGAAGAAAGGATGGGAAGGGAAGAAGAAGAAGGTGCAGGTCGCTGGTGAGAAGGAGACTTCAACTTCAAATCAGCCGGAGTGGAGCAATGCTCCTAAGGACTGGAAGAAGAATTTGAAGTGCTACCGGTGTCATCAGCGAAGGCACTTCAAACGGGACTGCAAGGTCAAACGACAGCCTGGGCATGCTGCGGGAAAGGAGGAAGCTTGCTCGAGAAGTGAAGAAGCAGAATGGGGCGGAGCTTTCATGACGGGCACTTGTGTCCGTGTCTTGTCTGTTGAGGACTTCAACGGCGAGTGGATTGTGGACTCCGGGTGTGGTCATCACCTCACCGGAGACAAGTCAAAGTTTACCTCCATGCAAGCATACTCAGGTAACGAAGCTATTATCACTGCTGATAATATTGTTTATGCAGTAGAGAAAGAGGGGGTCGTGTCTTTGGGTAGTGATCAGGGGCCACTCACGTTAAGGAGTGTGTATCACGTGCCGGGCATGAAGAAGAACCTCTTCTCGTTGACCAATGCGGTGGACGCTGGTTATCACGTTCTGTTTGGGCCAACAGACGTGAGGTTCCTTCGCAACGTATCAGCGGTTAAGGCTGATGTTGCTCATGTAGGGAGGAGGGTGAAAAACTTGTTTGTTCTTGCCACCAATTCTTATGTTGATTGTATGAGGGCCAATGATAGCGCTGCTATCTGGCATGAGAGGCTGGGGCATGTAGGCATGGACAAGCTGAAGGCGATGGCTAGTAGAAGTTTGGTGAAAGGGTTGCCTATGTTGTCCTCCTTTGGTGACGGGCATGTTTGTGCAGGATGTCAATACGGTAAGACACATCGCCTTCCGTTTGATAAGTCACAAATAAGGAGCAAGCAACCATTGGAGTGCATTCATGGCGACTTGATGGGACCGACGGTTACTGCCAGCTTTGGTGGAAGCAGATACATGCTTGTCTTTGTTGATGACTACTCAAGGTATACTTGGGTGTACTTCTTAAAGGAGAAGTCAGAAGCCTTCTGTTTGTTTGTGGAGTTCATGGAGTTGGTAGAAGGTTGTCTTGGCTTGCGGATCAAGAAGCTTAGAACGGACAACGGTGGTGAGTTCATCTCCTCCGAGTTTTCTAACTTCTGCAGGAAGCACGAGATCCAACTAGAGATTACTTGTGCTCACACTCCACAACAAAATGGGGTAGGGGAGCGGAAGATCTGTCGTCTGACGGAGTCCTGCAAATGCTGGCTTCATATGAAAGATATCCCAAGGTCCTTTTGGGCGGAGGGGATGTATTGTGCTGCTTATGTCATCAACAAGATGCCACTCAGCCCTATCAACATGAAGACACCTTTTGAGCTGTTGCTGAAGGAGAAGTTGAGTGTGGGACACCTTAGGGTGTTCGGGTCGACTTGCTACGTGCATGTCCTGGATGCTTCACGGATTAAGCTGGATGCGAAGGCAAGGAAGCTTGTCTTTGTTGGCTATGATGAGCGGAAGAAGGGATGGAAATGCATGGATCCTGTGACGAAGACGTTCGTGGTGTCAAGAGACGTTGTCTTTGACGAGCTGACGTCATATGGAGGTGGCTCGGTTGAGTTAACCAGTAGTAGCAAGGTTGATGAAGCACCGGTGGTAGCTGCTGAAGGCTTGGAAGAGGAGCTTGCTATTTCACCAGCAGCTCCTGTTACTTCTAACTCCGAGGCTGAGCCTTCTGGCTCAGGAAGCAGGGGGAGCACTGCTCAATGCTTGCCCCAAGTAGGAGTTGAGCCCGAAGAAGCAACGAAAGCAGCGAGCAAGGAGCTGACCCTTCGAAGATCGAAGAGGGTTGTTAAGCCACTGGCTCTGTACTGTGATGGGAATGCGGTGAGCTTTGTCTCCTGCTTCTTTGCAGGTCCTCTGGATGAGCGAGAGCCTGCAAACTTCAACGAGGCTACTGGAGTTAAGGAGTGGGAAGGTGCCATGAAAGAAGAGATTGATGCTCTGAAGAAGAATGAAACCTGGGACCTTGTGCCCAAGGCTGATGGCATTACTCCGGTTACTTGCAAGTGGGTGTATAAGTTGAAGAAGAAGGCTGATGGGAGCATTCATAGGTTCAAAGCTCGCCTGGTCGCTAGAGGATTCTCACAGCAATATGGAGAAGACTATGAGGAGACATTCAGTCCGGTTGCGAAGATGACTTCAGTAAGAGTGGTGATCGCCTTAGCTGCTAGCAATGGATGGAGGTTATGGCAACTCGATGTGAAGAATGTCTTTCTTTAAGCAGAGATTGACAAGGACATCTTCATGGATCAGCCGCTCGGTTTCATTTCTGAAGATAATCCGGACTATGTCTGCAAGCTCAGGAAGGCTCTCTATGGGTTGAAGCAAGCTCCTAGAGCGTGGTACGGGAAGATTGCAGAGTACTTGCAATTCTGTGGATACCTTGCTTCGAACTCGGATTCAAGCTTGTTCGTCAAGAATAAGAGTGAGCTACAAGTCTTGGTCCTGCTGTATGTAGATGACATGATCATCACAGGGAATTCGGAGGGGGAAGTAGCAAGCCTCAGGGCTGATCTTGCTATATGCTTCGAGATAATAGACCTGGGAGAGCTTCATCACTTTCTCAGTCTTGAGGTGGAGAGGAAGGAGTGTGGGATTCTCATTTGCCAGAAAGGGTATGCAGATCGCATTATGAAGCGGTTCGCCATGGGCGAAGGGAAGAAGTGCTCTACTCCACTAGAACCTGTGCTGAAACTTCGACGAGATGAGGGAAGGATTCTTCATGATCCCTTGGTGTTCAGGGCTCTTGTTGGGAGCTTGATTTACCTGACGATTACAAGGCCGGACATTGCTTATGTTGTTGGCTGAGTAAGTCGGTTTATGGTTGAACCAAGGAAATCTCATCTAGTGGCAGCGAAGGGTATTCTGAAGTTTGTTAAGGCGACTTCTGACATGGGACTCCTCTATGGAAGGGACTCGGAGTTTGCTTTACTTGGGTGCACGGATGCTGACTATGGCGGTGATTCGGATGATCGGAGGTCTACTTCAGGTTATGTGTTCACTTGCGGTTCAGCTAGCATCTCGTGGTGTAGCAAGAAGCAGGACTCGGTGTCCGTCTCAACTACGGAGGCAGAGTATAAGGCTTCGGTCTTGGCTGCTCGGGAAGCTATCTGGTTGAGGAGGCTTATAGAGGATGTTCATGAAGAAGTGCAAGGGCCAACTTTACTCCGGGGTGACAATGAGAGTGCTCTCAAGCTGGTAAACAATCCAGTGTGTCACGCCATGACCAAGCATATAGAGATTGATCACCATTTCATCAGGGAGAAGGTGTTCTTGTGAAACACTGGATAGCTTATAGAGGAGGCTTATAGAGGATGTTCATGAAGAAGTGCAAGGGCCAACTATAGAGATTGATCACCATTTCATCAGGTTGACGTGACACACTGGATTGTTTACCAGTCCCTTGCCTTAATTTTCAACGTGATCGCGAAGAGGCGACACTTGAAGGCATCCTTCATCGGTCTGATGGAGACGGCTGATGGAGACGACTTCCTGGTATAGTAAGTCATGTCAGGCTCCCTGAATCCCTCGGGAATGGGGGCTAAGACAATCAGCTCGCTGAAAGGTTATCTCTTATATGGCGATCTCGCATATTCCACTCGCGCAACCTGCTCGCCTAAGAGGCTAGCACTCGCCGGGCTGTAGAATAACACCAGGCCGGTGAGGTCTCGCTCGACCCCATTTCCCATCCTCTCCATCCCTGACCTTCTTTCTGGTACGCTTCCCTCCACCCCCCTGAGGTCATCTCGCCTAGACACCTGGGAGTCGACTCATCGAGAGGGGGGAGCTTGTTCCAGAGCAGTTGGAGTGAAGCTGCCACCCTGAGGAGCAATACTTCGCAACATCTCCATGATGCCTTGGATAGATGCCATGAACTCTTCCCTTCCCACAAAGGATCCTGGGTTGGGGTTGTCGCGAGAGTAATCACTACCTCCATGATCTCCAGCCATGACACTCTCCCGAGATCTTCTATTTTGGTCACTCTCTACGCTCACCACACCAAGATGTTGAAATCGAGAAATTGGTCTCTGTGGAGTTCGTGGTCCCTAAAAAGGGGTGACCTCACACTTACTGCACTTAGGAAAATGTCACAGACCAAAGGCTCAGGAAACTAGGAACACACCCTCGGCTCTAGGGTGGAGATCCCACCACACACCCGGAAGGTCACTAGATCACTTCACCTCCCTCACCATTAGCTGAGCTGGTTATCTTAGAGAGCTCTCAAACTTCACCAAGAAGAATCCTAATGAGAAGGAAGCAAAAAACCATCCTCTCCAAAGATACCCAAGGGGGTCTATTTATAGTTTTCCAAAACCTAGGGAAAGAAAGGTCAGAAATAACCCTAAGGCAAACCGGTCCTGGGCCAATGGAAAACATCCACACTGGGGGAAAAGAGATAATTCCCCCCGGGGGCAAAATTGTAAGAATATGGCCAAAAGAGGTCCGGGGAGAACGGAGGCTAAACCATCCCTCTCACTTTCCCTGACACCAGAGGTGTGTGTGTATGTGTGTGTGTGTGTGGGGGGGGGGGGGGGGGTTAAACAACTCCACTCCTACATTACCTTGTGTACCGGGCGAGCAGGAGAGTCCCACTGAAGAACCAGCTGGGGGGAGACACTGTCTTGCACCGCAAGACTGTGGGCCTAGGCGACCTGGGAGAAACCCCAGTGCCGGACGTTCTACCCCCGCACAGGCTACACATGTTGGGCGCCTGGACGAGACCCTGGCCGCCGGGCGGTCTTGCCCCGCACATACCGTACAGGCCTGGCGCCTGGGCGAGACCCTGGCCGCCGGCTGGTCTTACCCCGCACTGGCCACGTAGGCCTGGCGCCTGGGCGAGACCCTGGCCGCGGGCCGGTCTCCCCTCGGACAGGTCGTACAAGCCTAGCCCCTGGGGGAGACCCTGGCCGTCGGCCGGTCTCCCGCAGCACAGGCCAAACAGCCCTGGCTCCTACGCGATTCCCTGTCCACCTGCTGGTCTCTCCCCGCACAGGTGGCACAGGCCTGGCACCTTCGCGAGACCCTAGATGCCGGCCGGTCTCGTCACGTACAGGCCTGGATGAGACCCTTGTCGTGGGTGAGTCTTGCCCTGCACAGGCCACACGGGCCTGTGCGAGACACTCGTCGTCGGCCGATCTCGACCCGCACAGGCCGCACCGGCCCGGAGCCTATGCGAGACCCTGGCCGCCTGCCGGTCTCGCACCGCACAGGCCGCAGAAGCCTGGCGCCTGCTGCTCCAACCTCACACCTAGCAAGCCGAGACCGGTGTCGGTCAACTCGCCACACCCCCCCCCTAAAAGGGGCCCGTAGGAGGCAGATTTTTAATCCCCCCACTAGTATATTATGCAGGTTGGGCCTAAATTGGCCAACAAGAGTGTCAAACCATTCAAAAAGCTTAAAAATGCACAACAAGTCTCACGCCTTTTTTGTGCCCTCTATTCGCGAATACAAGGTTGTACAATGCAGGCCTTTTTCAACAATGATGAATATTCTGGGGTCAGATGCTTCCATGAATAATTTTACCCATTCTTCCACAGTGGGAAATTCTCCTTGGTGACTGCAACTTCATTTATGACAAATCCTAGCTCCTGTCCACTTCTCTTGTGACAACTAGATCAAGATATGTTCAAGGTGTTAACCTTTTAACGAACAACCTCCCTCTGATAATAATTAAAAGTATCTAGTTGTCAACCTAAATCACCTATATGGGGGTTGAATTGGAGAATCCTGTGGCTTATAACGGAACAAAAATCTAGTAAAAATAAAGTGCACATAATAAGAGATTAAGCACAGCATAGATACGACGATTTATAGTGGTTCCCCAAATTGTGTACGTCCATTGTCCTGTCTTGCTTATCTAGCACTTCGAGTTAGACTCGGCTACTTCACCAATTCTCAGATTAATAACCATCTTACAACTTAAAGTCTTCTACTCCTACAAACTCGGAGAATAACTTCCCCTACTTTTGACACTTTAACAAGGATCTACAAAAACTCGGAATAATAAACTTCCTATAAAGTTAAAAGGACAATAATGTTTGAATGAAAACTCTTTTTCTCAAAACTGAAATAATAGTTCTACTTCGTTGCTTGAATGCTCTGACTAACTTCTTAAAGACAAATAAGAGGAATCTGAATTTACTACTCAGATTGGATATGAGAAACGACTGATTTCTGAAGGAATGTAAATCTAAAATCTTGAGATCGATCGATGTTGGGTCCATTGATCATAAATTCCGAGAATTGAAGAAGGCCCACAAGTCAATGGTATACACATGAATGTATCTAAAACATGTTCAAAGTTTATTGTATGCAGGTTGTATTCTATTGCACTAATTTGACATGCTGTCAGAGTCACAATGATAGTTGGACTCAAGACATGATGCTTGCATAAAAAAAACTGGCTAAGTCCAAAACCGTTGAGTGAAGACATTTCACACAACGTAAAAAGCCTAAAAGTGTTGACAGAACCTCTAGCAGTCAAAGCCTCAATGCTGCCGATAAGAAATATATCTAAGGACAAAAGTGTTGAGTGAAGGCAGTTCACTCAATTCCTAATCAACTAGATTTCAGGTCAAGTATAGAAGGGCTGAGTGAAGAAAGGTCACTCAATGACTCATCAAGAAGACTGGCAAAGTCAAGAAGCGTTGAGTGCAAAAGCTGCACTTAATGCCTCCATGAACAGAAATTTCAACTAAGTCCAGAAGTGTTTAGTGATATGTTGAGTGATGAATGATCACTCAACGCCTTATCAATTAGATTGTAAATGTCAAAAGCGTTAAGTCTTGAAGGTTCACTTGACGCCTTAAGATGCAAAATGCTGCTATGTGTTTTCTGTGTTGAGTGACAAGGCTTCACTCAACTCCTATGGAGATTGTTTGAAATTTACCAACTCCAGAAGTGTTGATACATGCTGACATCATCAATAATTCAAATATTGTGGGAATAGCAACCTAGATGACAAAATACATCATATTCCTTTAGTACAGCGCTTAATGCAAAAGACAGGTTGTAGTTCCCATTTCCAGTTGGTCTATACTGTGCAAAAAGCCATTGGATGGAGATCGATAAAAGGAGGGTTCCAAGAAATAGGAAAATGTTGTTTGGTTATCTTCATCCTCGAGACAAAAATAGGAGAAGTGTTCCAGGAACTCGTACTTATAGAGTGCCTATGATCCACAGATAATAGTTAGCTGTTGAATGTTGGGTCCATTGATCCTAATGGCCATGATTTGATTATGTCAAACATGTCAATTAGATAGACATAGTTGATTTGATGTATTGTTAAGTTCATTCATACAGGTTAGTCTTTGTCACAATGATTGGACAGCTAGTTCAAGAGACAATGACAGGTGGACTCAAGATGGAGCTAGAAACTCAGAAAATTACCCATGTCCAAAAGCATTGTGTGAGGCAAGATCACTCAACGCCATCAATTTAATAGGGCTGAGAGAAGGAAGGAAGGAAAATTACCTAAGTCTAAAAGCGTTGAGTGAGGCAAGGTCACTCAACGACATAAAGATAATTTCCCAAGTCCAAAAGCGTTGAGTGAGGCAAGATCACTCAACGGCATCCAGATAATTGCGCTGAGAGAAGGCAGGCAGGAAAATTATCCAAGTCCAAAAGCATTGACTGAGGCATGCTCACTCAACAGCATTCAGCAAAATGCATTGAGATAGCTAAGACAAAGCTTGAGAAAATCAGCTAAGTTCAGAAGCCTTGTGTGAGCTCAACTCAATCAATGCCATACAGCTGGAAGCATTGAGTCAAGGTTATCCTGTCATAGCCTTACTGTGAAGAATCCAGAAAATCGGCTAAGTTTAGAATAGTTAAAAGAGGCAAGCTCACTCAACGCTCTTAACGTCATCAAGAGAAGTTGAAGAAATTTCTAAGTCCAGAGTCGCCGAGTCTTCCATTCATCGAGCTGAGCTTAGCTTTCGTCGACCAGATTTCAGAGTTCGTCGATCTCAACTTTTACCTATAAGAAGGACTCAGCTTCAAAATCGTTGATCGGAGTTCAGATTTCATCGAGCTGAGCTCGATGTTTGTCGTCCTCAGTCTTCACCTGAAGAAAGAACTGAGATGAGAGAATTTGTCGATCTCAGCTTCACTATTTCATCAAGCAGAGTTCAGATTTCATCGAGCTAAGTTTGAAGTTCATCGAACGCAGAATTTCAGAAAAGTTAGTTGATTTTGGCTAAGTCTAGAATGATGCTGACTCAGCAAAGTCAATAAGTCAACAAAGTTCAGATTTGATGCAAATTGACATTAACGTTGTCGTCAGTCTACAGTGGATCTCAAGTTAATATAGCTAATGTTTTAACCATCGTTAAAACAGAGACACGTGTCGATTATCTCGCCAACGTGATGGGATTATAAATAGCATAAGCGATTGAGATCTAAATGTAATGATCAATGAATTAATTGGATTAATTTCTGATTAAAAATCGAGAAGCGGAGTTCGTCGTCTTCATCTGCCATTGTTGCAAAAGCCAAGAACCTCAAGATCAAATCTGAAGGGCTTCTTAGTTTACTGGTGCAATCAACATCTAGTCCCGCAGATTCAGAGTAATCCTTCGAGAGAGACGAATCGGCCTAGGCGTTCCCTAGCTGAAGTTATCTTCCCGATCCAAGCCGAGCAAGAATGTGAAGATCAATTTGCTGGATCAAAGAAGAAGTTAGGGATAATATCTGCTCAGTCCAGATCAGGAGATATTCCTGAAGAAGAAGAAGCAGATTTATCTGCTAGTTGAATCCAGAACATGAAGGGCATCATTTTAAGATCTCTGTATCATCTTGTTATTGTGAAGAAGAAGTTAGGGCTGATATCTGCTCAGTCCAGGTAGACAGGCACAGAGAATTTTCTCTGGTGTCTGCAATTCATCATCATTAATATTTCTTTATAAGATTGATTCTGACTCTGAGTGGTAAGGCTAAGGCTTGAATTGTAAGCATGTCTTAAAAAGTCTGAGGTAGGGCAGTAATTGCCTGAGTTGTAGGTGTGTGGATTCACACTGTGGTAGGGCAGGATTGCCTGAGCTGTAGGAGTGTGGAGTCACTCTAAGGTAGAGTTCTTGGGAAGAGCTTGAGTTGTAGGATCTTGGTGATCTGATTGGTAGGGCTTGTGCCAGAGCTATAGAAGCTGGTTGGGCTCTTAGCTGTAAGATATGGGGATCTGAGAAAGATAGAAGGAAGTTTGGCCGAATATAGTATACTGCTAGATAGGCGAAGGGGGAAGTGGATGTACCCATCAATTGAGGAACCACTATAAAATTCTGTGCACTGTGTTGTGCTGGTTTTGATTGTGATGAGATTGTTGTAATGTGAAATTAATCAATTAGTTGCTTACGTTTTTGGAATTGGACCTATTCATCCCTCCCCCTCTAGGTGATTAGTTATTCTTGAAATCAAAACTTTTAAGTGGTATCAGGGGGAGGATCCTCAAGATAGACTTAACACTTTGAGTTGATCTCCAGGGGCAGCTATTAGAAGGTATGAGTTCAGGAGAGAAACATAAAGAACTTGGATCCATGAAGCTTCCTCTTTGCAGGAAGGTGTCCTTTGGCATCTTGAAGGAAAGGGTCAGACTTTTCATGAAAGCTTCTGATCCTAGGATATACATCACAGTACAGGAAGGGCCCTTCATACGAATGAATACATCAGTTCTAAATGCAAATCAGAAGACACCAAAGCAGTATTCTGAGATGACTAAAGATGAAATCATCGTAGCTACAATGGATAAGAGGGCACAAAACATTATTTTTAGTGTCATAGATGACTCATCCTTCCAAAACCTAGTCCACTGCAAGATATCTAAGGGGATGTGGGACACAGTAGTTGTCTACATGGAGGGCTCTGAAGAAGTGAGGAAGGATAGGAAGTCCATGCTCAATCATGACTATGAAAGCTTCAAGCAGGACAAGTCAGATGGCATTGCTGATTGCTATGAGATGTTTTTCAGAATTATGAATGAGCTGAAGAAATATGGCAGAGTCTTCAGCACTTATGAATTGAATGACAAGTTCCTTAGGTATTTAACTAAATACTGGGACACAAAAATCTGTGCCATCAGAGAAGTGGCCAAACTTCCAGACACTCCACCACCAACCCTGTTTGGAAAGCTGTTGTCATATGAAATGTAGCAAACTGCTAGAAAGGAGGAGGAGAAAATCAGCAAGCCTACAGTCAAAGACAAGTCAGTGGCCTTCAAAGTTGAAGCCACATGGATGAGTTGGATAAAGATTCCTTCTCCAGCAAGGAGAGTTGCTAATTTTGAGTCAGAAAGCTCAGATACCAACACATTAGACTGCCACATTTCTGATGAAGACTTTGTTGCCTTTTCTAGGCAATTTCAGAAATTTATGAAGAAGAAGCACTGGAGAAGCAGGCCATCCTCTTCTTCTAATCCCAAGGAAGATTACAAAAGGGGTAAAAAGAAATCCTCTAAAGAGGAAAGGTATGGCTCTAATCCTAGTAAACATACTTCTTCTAAAGTGGTGTGTTATTGTTGCAGCAAGCCAGGGCATGACATAGTCGACTGCCCTGTCAAAAGAAAGGATGCTGGTGGATTAAAGGTACATCAACAGAAGGGTAAGAAGGCGAAGTCTTTTATTGCCAAGAAGAAAATGAGTTGGACTGACTCCTCATCATCAGAATTAGAAGAGGAAGATGAAGCTGAAGCCCTCATTGGGTTTTTTACTGCTGAAGAAGAATCTGTAGAAGCAGACTTCTTAGAGATGCTGGCTACAATCAATGGAGAAGCTGATGGTGCTGCCAGATCTGAAGAAGTAGAAGAAGCCAGCCATTGCCTTGGGCTGATGGATTTGACAAAGGAAGGACCCAGCCAGGAGCAGCCTGGCCCTAGTAAGGTATATTCTACACCTTCTATGTCAGATTATGTAACTAGCCCAGAATCAGAAGCATCTGCATCAAGAGATGAAGATGAATCTGAATCTGAGGGAGATGTCAGTCAATTGATTGATAATAATGGTGAACTCCTGCAAGCACTAAAGAGAATCAAGCATCTAGCCAAAAAAACAGGCTGAGGAGATTGCCTCTCTAAAGCTGGCTGTTTCAGACTCAGCAAACATGCTGAACTTGAAGATACAAGAAGTCAGCAAGCTGAAAAACATCATTGTTATTCAGATGGAAACAATCACCTTCAAAATAACCACATTAGGAATCTTGAAGGTAAACTCCAAAAGTAGAAGGAGTTAGTGGATAAGTTCGCAATGACATGTTCAGTATTGCCTGTAGGGACATGGAGCAACCAACTCGCCCCAAAGCCCAGACTATTTAAGGACGGTGCTACCACTCCTTTATGGAAGTGGCTACCCTAGGCAGGATCCACGGGGTGGCCAGTTAGGCCCAGGGGACACGCCCTTCTGTTCGACAAGTCTATGCTATAGCGCCTCGTACCGTACCTCCCAACACCATGGGCATTGCTGAACCTCAACAATCCCCCTAGAAACGACCACGAGGTTTCAGACCCGTAACCTCCCTCTGATACAACTTTTAGGGACATTGCGTAACCAACTCGCCCAAAAGCCCGAATTTTTTGAGGACGGCGCTACCACGCCTTTATGGAGTTGGCTACCCTAGGCAGGATCCATAGGGCGGCCAGTTAGGCCCAGGGGACACGCCCATCTGTTTGACTAGTGTGGGCCATAGAGCCTCGTGTCGTACCTCCCAACATCGGGGGCATTGTTGAATCCCAACAATGCCTTTGATTGAATCCTTCTCCTCCCAAAAGGGTAAGAAGGGGTAAGGCTTCAAAGGGAGAACTAGAGCTACTGCCTATTCCAAAAGTTAGGGCAATGCTGTAGTGCATCCACTAGACTCCAAGCCTTCAATTCCTTACAGGAAAGTGGTGATACCATCTAACAGGTATGACAATGACAACATTCATGGTCACTGGGAGTATGGTGCTAGGAATGGCAAGGGTGTTATTGCCTACAAGGCAGCCCATGAAGAAAATGAAATGGCCCATCCTGGACAATTTATGTTTGGTGTACTAGCACCAACACTAAAAAATAATGCTACAGCCCATTCTTAAAGTCTGCCAGTTCACAATCAAATTAAAGGAAAGTCTTTCAGCATACTAGACTTGGGTATATCTGAAGCTATCAGGAGCTTTCAGTCTGAAAAGAAGGCAGCTGCTAATAGGGTCGAAGATATCCCTAGTACATGTACGTAATAGGAAGAGGCGCGTAGCGTCTTTAGGAAGTACATGCCGATATAGCTATCACATCATTTCACTTGGTGCAACATAGGTTAGGTCGCACTCTATCATAATGTCTATATTTTTCTATTCACAATTCGAGCACGATGATCCTATATAGTATAGGGATATGTGCATAAGAAAGAGACCCGGGCTCGGTATCCCACGTAGCAAAATTGATGTTCTGGGTACACATAGATTTTCTGAGAATTGAGAATGATTAGTCGTCAAGAAATTGGATTTTGCAAGGAAGACTTAAAAAAAGGCTATGGCTCTTACACGATCAGGCTGCTAGACAAATCCCAATCATGCTATGGTTGGAAGACTTAAGAAAAAGGTTGTTGTACCTGCTGGAATGAGAGCTGCATAATGCTTTGCTGTAAAGCCAGTCCTCAAAAGAAGGTACAACATTTATGAGTGCTAGTGTTGTGGCAAAGTGGGCCACTATGTTATTGATTGCTGGCATAATAAGAGTGTCTAGAGAAACAATGCTAGTTTACCTGTTAGAGGAGTTGCAGGTAGGCATGTTTAATTTTAGTCTAACCTGCACCTAGGACCCAATAAGAATTGGGGTCATAAGGAAAGATGATCTATTTTTGCAGGTGAATCCAAGTGGCCATACACCTATATGGTACTTGGACAGTGGATGTTCCAGGCACATGATTGGAACATGGAGCATGCTGAAGGAGTACACTCCAGTTGAAAATGGACCCAAAGTCATCTTTGGTGGTTCAAAAAATGGAGTAACCAAAGGGTTTTGTAAAATATCTTATGGCATAGTTACTATCACACAAGTAGCTTATGTGAAAGGTTTGCAACATAACCTGATAAGCATAAGCCAACTTTGTGATCTTGGCTATGACATTTGTTTCCTCAAGGATGAGTGCCAAATTAGGAGGTCAGGTGACCAAGTGGTCATCTTGAAAAGCACTAGGAGAGGAAATGACAATTGTCTCAATTTTGTTTGTGATAGTAAGGATTCTCCTATATGCCTAGTTGCGGATGAGATAGCTTCACATTGTGTCCAATGGCACAAGAGGCTAGCTCATCTAAATTCAAAGACCATAGGCAAACTCTTTAGTGAAGAGTTAGTGAGAAATGATCCTAAGGTGAAGTGCATCAAGTAGGCTATCTGCTCGGCATGCTAAAAGGGCAAGCGGACCAGGACCTCCTTTCAGAGCCTTGATATCAAAGACTCAGTGAGGTGTTTATACCTACTGTATATGGATCTATTTGGTCCTATGCAAGTTCATAGTCTAGGTACGAAAGTCTACACGCATGTGGTTGTTGATGAAGTTTCCAGATTTTCCTGGGTGTTCTTTCTAAGAAAGAAATCTGAATCCCCTGATGTCTTCCAGACATTTGTTAGGAAAATTCATATTGAACTTAACAGTACTGTGGTCAAAATCAGAAGTGACCATGGAACTGAGTTTTAGTCTCAATGCATGACAAGATTCTGTGAAGATCTTGAGATTCATCAAGAGTTCTCCTCTCCTAGTACACCCCAGCAAAATGGGAATGCTGAGAGGAAAAATAGAACTGTCATAGAGGCTGGAATAACCATGTTAAGTGATATATTTCTCACAAAATATTTTTGGGCTGAGGAATTAAATACTGCATGTCATGTCCTTAACAGGACTTCCATCACCAAAAGACACAAGAAGACTCCCTATGAGATTCTAAAAGGCAGAAAACCAAACTTATCCTACTTCAAGATTTTTGGTAGCAAGTGCTATATTCTAAACAATGGTATGTCCTATGTGACTAATTTTGCTGTCAAGTCTCAAGAAGGGATATTTGTTGGGTACAATAACAATATTAGGGCATGTATGATCTATAACTTGACTACTCAAGTTGTAGTAGAATCAGTACATGTTGTCTTTGATGAGTCAAACCAAATTAATTGTGAGCTGCCAACCACCTCTTCTAGTTCTGTAGGTTTAAAGGATGTGATGGACAAGCTTACCATCAGGGAAATGGATCCAACAGGACAATATATGGAAGAAGATGGGTGCTGTCCATGTGGAGCTCAAGACTCACAAGCTGTGGATGAAGAACAGTCAGTCAAAGACAACGCAGAACAGCTAGCTGAAGCAAGAATGCCTCCAGCTGTGAGAAATTTGAGGGACCATCCAGCACAAAAAATCATTAGTGATGTAAGATATGGTGTCCATACAAGGTGCAAAAGCATCAACACATCTCTATGTTCAAGCTTTCTATCATTAATAGAGCACAAGAAGCATGAAGAGGCAATCAAAGACTTTTACTGGATTGAAGCTATGTAGGAAGAGCTGAATCAGTTAAAAAGATATTGAGTGTGGGAGCTGGTTCCTAGACCAAAGGGACATAATATCATAGTAATAAAATGGATCTACAGGAACAAGCTAGATGAGAATGACATTATTGTCAAAAATAAGGACAGATTGGTGGTAATAGGCTACAGGCAAGAAGAAGGAATAGATTTTGACCAAATCTTTGCCCCAGTCGCAGGGTTATAAACAATTAGTTTATTCCTTGCTTTATCTACCTATCAAAGATTCAAAGTCATCCAGATGGATGTGAAGTCAGCATTCCTGAATGGAGACTTAAATGAGGAAGTATATGTAGATCAGCCACTAGGTTTTGTAGATCCTCACTTTCCTAATTATGTTTATAAGCTTAAGAAAGCTCTATATGGGTTGAAGCAATCCCCTAGAGCATGGTATGAAACATTGTTTACTTTCCTCATTGAGAACAAATTCTCAAGGGGGAAAATAGATAAGACCCTATTTCGACGGGAATCTAAGGGCAAGGTCATCCTAGTGCAGATATATGTCGATGATATGATCTTTGGATCTACTGAAAACAACATTTGCAAGAAGTTTGCCAAACTTATGGAAGGGAAGTTTGAGATGAGTATCATGGGTGTGCTAAAATTCTTCTTGGAACTCCAAGTAAGACAGACTGATGATGACTTGTCCATATCTCAATCTAAGTTCACAAGAGAGTTAATTAAGAAATATGGTATGGAGAATGCCTCCACCATGTCACAAACCGCATTCTCTCAGAATTTAAGAAGTATCAGAGTATGAGAAAATACGTGTCATGATGCCACGTCGAGCAGGGGATAACTGTCGATGCTCAGGCGAACACCACCTAACTAAACTATGAAAATTCATAAGTTTAAAGATTAGAAAAATCAGTTATATTTTTAAAGGCCGTATCCCTCGGCTCAGTGGATCACCTAGTCCACAGTTTAAAAACTATACTTATATGCAGCGGAAAATACTTTATTTATATTTGACATCCTATGAGAGCGCCTAAGTGACCCCCGAGGTCAAATTATACTATGCAAGACTCTAGATTTATGTTATATTATAAGTAAGAAAATGATCTTTTTTACGTTGCTTGGAAAGTAGTGTATGAGTTTTATAAACATGCTGATCATGAGATATACTTATAATAGTGTTTTTAGGTTTAAAAGTAACTAGCAACCTATCATAAATCTTACCAAGAGCAAATAAACTATCTCCAGAAAGGTAGTAGTAAAAGAAACATATCTAGTATCATAAGCAAAAAAACCACAAGCGGGCGTCAACAACCTGACACGAACCCACTGGTGAGCATGTATGTCTGTAAGAAAAACAGAAAACTACCTCACAAGACCAAGAAACTGATCTCTACATTACAAGAGATCACTAGCAACATCATAGCAAAACTAGCCACCTACTCGGTTACTAATCAGAACCTGAGGCATTCAGAGAAGAAAAGAATACCTCAGCAAGTAAAACAAGAAAATCTGAATAAGAGCATCATAATAAAATGGAACCAAGGAGAGTAACTAAACATGACAGTAAAAGCAAATGTTGTCCAAAGTAAGCCAAAGTACACCAAGTACATGGAAACAATAACAAGCCCTACTCAAATCCTGCAGAGGCTACAAGGAAAAAGTATATCAACAACATGTTGCAATCTATAAAGGAAGAAAACATCTAACAATCCTAAAATGTGAGTAATGACAGTAGTAAAACATCATGGACCTGAGTTGGTGACCAAAAACAGTCCCCCAAACATAACAGGTCCAACTGAAAATACACTGTGTCAGCACAAGGCCACCACATAACGAGCCCATACCTGGGATTAAAAGGTGGCGACCACGGCTATGCCCAGCCTGTACTTGGGACTAAAAGGTGGCGGCCACGGCTCGCACACAAAACATCTCACTCCTTTAGAGCGTCAAAATAACACTACCTGCCATAACCCATGATTCGGCCTTCAAACAAAATAAAGGAAGAAACGAACGTGCGACAAGACATCCCCAGCTAGGAGGTAATCACTCAGGAAGGAAAGAAATTGCACGAAAAATTCGGTTAAGGCAAAAGAAATAAACGTCGATCTCAGCTTATTGGAAATCGTCGATCTCCAGCCACAGGAAATCGTCGAACCCCATTCGATGATTTTCGTCGAACATAGGTCACGATAAATCGTCGAACTCCGTTCGACTATTTTCATCGAACACAGGTCTAGGGAAATCATCGAACTCCGTTCGACGATTTTTCGTCGAACGCAGGTCACCGGAACTCGTCGAACTCAGTTCGACGATTATTCGTCGAACGCAGGCCACAGGAAATCGTCGAACTCAGTTCGACGATTATCGTCGAACTCAGATCACAGGAAAAATCATCGAGCTCAGTTCGATGATTATCATCGAACCCAGATCGACGACCTTCGTCGATCACAGGCGACCGGAGATCGTCGATCTCAGTTCAACGATGTTTGTCGAACTCAGATCTACGACCTATCAACATTGAGTGCACAAACTGTTGACCAACGCTTTAATCCTACAGCAAACACTTTTATGTTCCACCTATCATACCAAACCACTTCTACTAGCCCAGAAACACTCTAATACTCAAGACTATGGAAAGGAAAAAGGAAATTGCTGCTACTGCTACCACCTCTAACAAGCCAATTTACGCCAAAACCCAGCCTACCCATGAAATACTCAGCATTATAACACTATAGCAAACTGACCGTAGGCTTAAAAATTTGCAGCAAAAGAGAAATCTGGCAAGACTAAGTAGCATTCCTAGGTTCTAAGAACAGGAACTTAAACTATCTCGAATAGGAACTATCTCGAACAGGAAGCAAAAATCTAATATCTGGACAAGAAGGTAAAAATTTTGTAGACTTAAACATGGAGGTTTCAGGCTTAAAAAAAAACTAGACATTGATTAAATCTGGAAGGGTTAAGTCAACAACAACAGGAAACTAGGGGAATAAATTCTACTTGGCAAGGGCAAGGAGTACAACTTACCTCAATTTCCAGCGATTTATCTTGCACAACTCTTCCTCTCTCTCTCGACTCCAGCCGCAACAACACCTAAACTAGGATTCTAGAGTTTTAATGGCGGAAAAGGATCAAACTAAAAAGTCCGAGACCCCTAGAAACACCACGAAAATTGAATCTCTTACCGTAGGAATGAAGGTCTAGGCGAGAGAAATCCAAATCCGCTTTCGGAATCGAATTCCGTCCACAAACACTCCCTGAATCGGCGTCCGAAGGTAGCGGTTCTGGCAGTTTCTCCGTTTCTTTTCGCGAACAGGCGCAGGTCGGGTTTTCGTGAAGATTATGAGCAGCGGTTAACTAAATTCCTATTCTAATCCTTTTTATATAGTACCCGCTTAACTCTAACATAATAATTAATATAATACATAACAAATAGTATCGTTTCACATAAAATACAAAATGAAGCGAAAACCGAACAACCCCGGAATTCGACGAAAATCGCACCGTAGCTAAATATCCATGCTACAAACACAATGAAGAAGTCGAAATCGACTTTCGATGAAGAAAACTCGAGTTTTCACCACCCAAAGGCAAAACACAAGCATTCCTCGATAGGCCTCACCGGTCACCAAAACAGACCCGGCTTGCTAGGGAATCTCGCCAAATAGTCTACCAACAACCACACAAGGAACCTGAAGAGCTATGACCACGCTCTAACAGACGGCACAAGCCGAAAACGCGTCAACGTAACGCCAAACGAGAATTAGATAATCGTAGAAAAATCAGGGGCGTTACATTCACTCCTCCTAAAAGAAAGTTTCGTCCCGAAACTTTGCGTACACAACTTCTACTATACAAGGAAAGTAACAAAACAAGAGCTACTAGAAAGAAAACGTACCAATCAAATCAAGGGAACAGATGAGGGTGAGCCTCCCTCATAGCCGACTCTAGATCCCAAGTCGCGCTTTCCAAATCCAGATTCTTCCATAGAACTTTCACCATCGTGATAGACTTTGTCCGCAGCACCCGATCTTGAGTATCCAAGATGCGGACCGGCACCTCAACATATGAAAGATTAGGCTCCAACTGGGGCACAACATCCAAGACTTGCCCACTACTTCGCACACACTTCCGTAATTGGCTTACATGAAATACATTATGAACTCCTGGGAAATTTGCTTGCAAATCCAATCTATATGCTGACACGCCAATCCGCTCAACAATCTTAAATGGGCCTACATACCTCGGATTCAATTTCCGGTTCTAACCGAACATCTTAACACCAACCATCGGGGAAACCTTAAGAAACATAAGGTCCCCTACAGAAAACTCCAAGTCAAACCTACGCCGGTTGGCGTTCTTCTCATATCTCTCATGAGCTATACGAAGCTTTTCTCGAATAAGCTTCACTACGACTTCCATTTTCTCGAGCGCATCTGGAACCAACACAGGACTCTCACCGACCTCAGTCCAAAACAACGGAGTTCTACAGCGCATCCAATACAAAGCTTCAAACGGAGCCATTTGCAAGCTCTCCGGGTAACTGTTGTTGTATGCAAATTTCATAAGCCACAAATGCTCATCCCGCACTCCACCGTAGTCCAAGATGTAGTATCTGATCATATCCTCAACTATCTGGTTCACTCGCTCAGTCTGACCATTGGTCTGAGGGTGGTAAGCTGTAGAATACCTCAAATCTATACACAAACCCTCTTGCAGACTCCTCCAGAAGCGAGATGTAAAACGAGAGTCTCGATCCGAAATGATGCTAACTAGCACACCGTGCAATCTGATGACCTCGTTCAAGTACAGCTCTGTTATCTTCTTCATCGGGTAATCTATCTAATAGGGTATGAAATGCGCACTCTTCGTCAATCGGTCCACAATCACCCATACTGAATCAAATCCCCTTGGAGATCTCAGTTAGCCCGTAATGAAGTCCATAGAAATACTTTCCCACTTCCAAGTCGGGATCTCCAACGGAGTCAACTTTCCACCAGGACTTCCATGAACAGCCTTCACACGCTTGCAAGTGTGGCACTCAACAACAAATCGGGCTATATCACCTTTCATCCCATACTACCAGGCATTCTGCTTCAATTCATGATACATCTTTGTAGATTCTGGATGGTAGGCAACACTGGATCTATGAGCCTCTCTGCAAATCATAACCCTGATGTCCCCAACAGCGGGGATGCAAAACCTGCCACAACGCATCAAAGTACCAGCATCATCGATAGAAAAATTAGGCAACTCCCCTCTCTTAGTCCTGAGGAATAAGTGCAGAAGATCCGGATCATCCTTCTAGTGCAACCTGGTAAGTGAAATCCAAGACGGCTCTACCACTGCCAAACTGCTCTGCATGTCACAGCGTCTTACGGAGATATCCATCAGGAGGAATTCTTCCACTAAACGATCGGCGGTGAGATTAAAGATCTTCCCTGTCTTCCGACTCAGGGCGTCGGCTACCACATTTGCCTTGCCCGGATGATACTGTATCTCCACATCATAATCGGCCACATACTCTAGCCACCGCCGTTGGCACAGATTCAACTCCTTCTGTGTAAACACGTACTTTAGACTTTTATTATCTGCGAAGATCTTGCACTGAGCACCATAAAGTAGATGCCTCCACAACTTTAGCGCATAAATCGCCGCTGCAAACTCAAGGTCATGCGTTGGGTAATTTTTATCATGAGTCTTTAGTTGCCTTGACCCATACGCAATCACTTTCACAGCTTGCATCAAAATGCAACCCAGACCAACATGCGAAGCATCCACGTACACATCATACTCCATGCCCTCAATAGGTAGGGTCGGAACGGGAGCAGTGCACAATCTGTTCTTTAGTTCCACGAAGGCTTCTTCGCACTTCTCGCTCCAAACAAAGGTCGTGTTCTTCTGAGTCAACCTGGTCAAAGGTGCATCCAGGGTAGAGAAACCCTCCACGAACCTCCTGTAGTAGCCGACCAACCCTACGAAGCTTATAATCTCCTTGGGCATGCCCGACCTACTCCAATCCATCACTGTTGTGATCTTTTTCGGGTCGACCGAGATCCCATCCTTATTCACCACGTGGCCTAGAAACGAGACCTGAGGCAACCAAAATTAGCACTTGCTCAGCTTGGCGAATAACTTGTGGTTCCTCAACTCCGATAGTACCAAGCGCAGATGCTGCTCATGCTTCTCAGCTCTGCGAGCGTAGATCAACAGATCATCGATGAATACCACAACGAACTTGTCTAGGAATTCCTTGAACACCCGGTTCATCATATCCATGAAAGCTGATGGTGCATTGGTCAAACCAAACGACATCACTAGAAACTCGAAGTGTCCATACCTCGATCTAAACGCAGTCTGTGGAATATCTGCCTCACGGATCCTGAGCTGATGATAGCCAGAACGAAGATCGATCTTGGAAAACAACGTGCTACCACGTAACTGATCAAATAAGTCATTGATCCTCGGCAGAGGGTAAGTGTTCTTAATGGTGACTTTGTTCAGCTCCCTATAATCGATACACACCCTCATTGACCCATCCTTCTTCTTCATAAATAGAACAGGAGCACCCCAAGGCGACAAACTCGGCCTGATAAAGCCTTTTGCCAACAACTCGTCCAACTGTACTGGCAACTCCTCCAACTCATGAGGGGACATCCGGTAAGGCGCCTTAGCAATAGGACGCGTCCTCGGTTCCAAATCAATCACATACTCAACATCCCGCTCAGGGGAAGACCAGGAAGGTCATCAGGAAAAACATCAGAGAAACCACGTACAACAGGAATCTCCTCCAAGCGCGGTACACTAACAGCAGTCCCAACCACCGAGACTAAACAAGCAAAACAATCAAAATGAAACAGCTTCTGAACACATACCGCAGAAATGATAGGTGAATCCTGGCACGGATCAGCATACACACTTCCCGGCTGACCGTTGTCCTTGATGAAGTCCAAGTGTTTCCCTTTGCACTGAATAACCGCATCATACTTAGACAACCAGTCCATGACCAGAATAAAATCGAAGTCCTCTAGATCAATCATCTTCAAGTCTGCCTTCGCAAGAAAGTCCCCCAACAAAACAGGGCAATACAGAATGCCCAAATCTGACAACACAGATTCACCAGAAGGGAACTTGACGCGGAAGGTATCACGAACTTGATCTAGAATCAACCGATAACGCTATATAAAAGCTCTAGCGACAAACGAGTGGGCAGCGCCGGAGTCAAATAGAACACACGAGCAGTGGTTCTTCACCTTAGATTTCCCTATAGGAGTATATATAAGCAACTAAGGAACTACCAAAACAAAACTATAACCATTCCAGAAAATAAAACTTTCAGGCTAGGAAAACAACTAACCTGAGATGACCTGAGTCGAAGCTTGAGCCTCCTTGGAAGAGATCAGGTTCAGCTTTCCTTTGGCCTTGTCCACACACTAAGGCGGAGGTAAAGCCTGAAGTGGAACTGCCTGAAGAATAGGCTGGACCTGAGTACACCTTTTCTTGATATGGCCCTTCTGTCCACACTGATAGCAGACTATATCCTTGGACCAGCACTGGGCAGCATCATGCCCTGGTCGCTTGCAAACAGAACAGGAAACATCCTTCCTAGGAGCACCTTGAATAGCATGAACTTGCTCCTTCTTCTGAGTTCCCGCCTTCTTGAAACACCTCTCAACAGGGTGGCCTGACCGGCCACAGAAGCTACACACTACCTTGCTCTTCTTTCCCGAAGCATCATCGAGTATCTGGGGGTTCTTCTCTTCAGCAGACTTCCTCTTATCCTTCCTCATTTGCTGGCCTCTGTTCTTTGTGGTCTCAATTGCCTCCACTTTCAGAGCAGCCTCCACAACACCTACATAAGTCTCTGATCCATATGCACTGGACAACTGTTGAACCTCGCTCCTCAAGCCACCAAGGAACTGCTTGACTCGATCTGCTTCAACACTCACCAACCTAGGGTCAAACCGGCTCAACTTGCTGAACTCTATCTCGTACTCACTGACTGTGAGTTACCTCTACTTCAGGTGGAGTAAGTCGTTCATTGTTCGGTCATGCTCGACCGAAGGCAAGAATATCCTCAACAGCATCTCCTTGAATAATCCCCAAGAGCAACCAGCCACCAAGCTCTCTTTTTCGCTAAGCCACCGGCTCTTAGCCAAACCCTTTAGCTGATAGGCGGCTATCATCACTCTCTGATCATCTACAACACCGGAGTACGAGAACATCTCCTCCATGAAGATCAGCCAATCATCTATGACCATGAAATCTGCCTTCCCATCATATGTAGGAGGGCTAAGTTGCTGAAACTGAGAAATAAAGGCCATCTCTGCTGGCACCACCACTGGAGGTCTCAGGGGAGTAGGAGGGGGAGGAGAAGCTGACCCCCCTACAGGGGCTTGCACCCCCTGAGTCTGTCCTGCCACAACTGCCACCAGAGACAAGATCTGGGCCTGCATCTCCACCAACTGTCTAGTCAAGGAATCATTGCTCTGTCGCAAGCTCTCAATCACCGCATCACTCTGCGCTCCTGAAGACTCACCCTCAGACAGGGGAGTCGACCTAGTCGAAGGACGTCTCTCCTTCCTAAAACCATAAAAACTGAGGTCGGAACATAGCACAACAGTTAGAACAAACTACCAGTACATACAATACATACATAAATATGAACTTTTTACTGCTATACTTGCTCTGAGATTTTATTTTATTTTCACAAAAGTGATGCTATGCTTAACCTAGGATGGTTAACCACCATCACCTAACTCTTGTGCCTAGATCGGGAATGCATGAATTTATATTCTTTTTCTGATTTAAAACCATGTGTGTACATATGTCATCTTGCAAATCTTTAGCTTGGCACGTTGTTCTTATACAATGTTATCTATACATGATTGTGCTATGCATTCTAAAAAGGCCCTAATGCATGTCATGAGTGGCGTACGCATGAAAATATTATGCATCCCATACTACAAAACATTCTCATGCAACAAAAAAGAAACGTGCTAGTCGCATTCATGTGGTGAGGTTATGCATCACATACTACATAACCCTCACATGTTGCCCCAATGGTGGATCAATAAACAGACACATATTATGCATCCTATACAACATAATATTCCCCGTATACTTCATGTTATGCTATGAGTGTAGTGTTCGTGCTTCAGCCAAGACGTGCTGATGACATATCAGTGTGTGTATGATATGAGGCTAAACATGTAATACCTACAAGGAAAGGTTGCCTGACAAATTGTCAAGCAACCTCCCTCTGATACCAACTGTCACAACCCGCATTTTCTCCGAATTTAAGAATTATCAGAGTATGAGAAAACACATGTCGTGATGACACGTCGAGCAAGGGATAACTGTCGACGCTAAGGCAAATACCCGCTAACTAAACTATGAAAATTCATAAGTTTAAAGATTAGAAAAATCAGTTATATTTTTAAAGGCCGTATCCCTCGGCTCAGTGGATCACCTAGTCCACAGTTTAAAGACTATACTTATACGCAACGGAAAATACTTTATTTATATTTGACATCCTATGAGAGTGCATAAGTGACCCCCTAGGTCAACTTATACTATGCAAGACTCTAAATTTTATGTTATATTATAAGTAAGAAAATGATCTTTTTTACGTTGCTTGGAAAGTAGTGTGTGTTTTATAAACATGTTGATCATGAGATATATAATAGTGTTTTTACGTTTAAAATTAACTAGCAACCTAGCATAAATCTTCCCAAGAGAAAAATAGACTATCTCCAGAAAAGTAGTAGTAAAAGAAACATATCTAGTATCATAAGCAAAAAAACAACCAGCGGGCGTCAACAACCTGACACGAACCCACTGCCGAGCATGTATGTCTGTATGAAAAACAAAAAACTACCTCACAAGACCAGGAAATAGATCTCTACAGTACAAGAGATCACCAACAATAGCACAGTAAAACTAGCCGCCTACTCGGCTACTAATCAGAACCTGAGGCATTCAGAGAAGAAAAGAATTCCTCAGCAAGTAAAACAAGAAAATCTGAATAAGAGCATTATATCAAAATAAAACCAAGGAGAGTAAGTAAACATGACAGTAAAAGCAAATGCCGTCCAAAGTAAGCCAAAGTACACCAAGTAAAAGGAAACAACAACAAGCCCTGCTCAAATCCTGTAGAGGCTACAAGACAAAAGTATACCAACAACATGTTGCAATCTATAAAGGAAGAAAACATCTAACAATCCTAAAATGTGAGTAATGGCAGTAGTAAAACATCATGGACCTGAGTTGGTGACCAAAAACAGTCCCCCAAGCAAAACAGGTCCAACTGAAAATACACTATGTCAGCACAAGGCCACGACATACCCAACCCATACATGGGATTAAAAGGTGGCAACCACGGCTATGCCCATCCCGTACCTGGGACTAAAAGGTGGCGGCCACGGCTCACACACAAAACATCCCACTCCTTTAGAGCGTCAAAATACCACTACCTGCCATAACCCACAATTCGGCATTCAAACAAAATAAAGGAAGAAACGAATGGCCGACAAGACATCCCCACCTGGGAGGTAATCACTCGGGAAGGAAAGAAATTGCACGAAAAATTCAGTTAAGGCAAAAGAAATAAACGTCGATCTCAGCTTATTGGAAATCGTCGATCTCAAGCAACAGGAAATCGTCGAACCCCGTTCAACGATTTTCGTCGAACATAGGTCACGGGAAATCGTCGAACTCCGTTCGACGATTTTCGTCGAACACAGGTCACGGGAAATCGTCGAACTTCGTTCGACGATTTTTCATCGAACCCAGGTCACCGGAACTCGTCGAACTCAGTTTGACGATTTTTCGTCGAACGCAGGCCACAGGAAATCATCGAACTCAGTTCGACGATTATCGTCGAACTCAGTTCGACGATTATCGTCGAACTCAGTTCGACGATTATCGTCGAACGCAGATCACAGGAAAAATCATCGAGCTCAGTTCAACTCCTTCTGTGTAAACACGTACTTTAGACTTTTATTATCTGCGAAGATCTTGCACTGAGCACCATAAAGTAGATGCCTCCACAACTTTAGCGCATAAATCGCCGCTGCAAACTCAAGGTCATGCGTTGGGTAATTTTTATCATGAGTCTTTAGTTGCCTTGACCCATACGCAATCACTTTCACAGCTTGCATCAAAATGCAACCCAGACCAACATGCGAAGCATCCACGTACACATCATACTCCATGCCCTCAATAGGTAGGGTCGGAACGGGAGCAGTGCACAATCTGTTCTTTAGTTCCACGAAGGCTTCTTCGCACTTCTCGCTCCAAACAAAGGTCGTGTTCTTCTGAGTCAACCTGGTCAAAGGTGCATCCAGGGTAGAGAAACCCTCCACGAACCTCCTGTAGTAGCCGGCCAACCCTACGAAGCTTATAATCTCCTTGGGCATGCCCGACCTACTCCAATCCATCACTGTTGTGATCTTTTTCGGGTCGACCGAGATCCCATCCTTATTCACCACGTGGCCTAGAAACGAGACCTGAGGCAACCAAAATTAGCACTTGCTCAGCTTGGCGAATAACTTGTGGTTCCTCAACTCCGATAGTACCAAGCGCAGATGCTGCTCATGCTTCTCAGCTCTGCGAGCGTAGATCAACAGATCATCGATGAATACCACAACGAACTTGTCTAGGAATTCCTTGAACACCCGGTTCATCATATCCATGAAAGCTGATGGTGCATTGGTCAAACCAAACGACATCACTAGAAACTCGAAGTGTCCATACCTCGATCTAAACGCAGTCTGTGGAATATCTGCCTCACGGATCCTGAGCTGATGATAGCCAGAACGAAGATCGATCTTGGAAAACAACGTGCTACCACGTAACTGATCAAATAAGTCATTGATCCTCGGCAGAGGGTAAGTGTTCTTAATGGTGACTTTGTTCAGCTCCCTATAATCGATACACACCCTCATTGACCCATCCTTCTTCTTCATAAATAGAACAGGAGCACCCCAAGGCGACAAACTCGGCCTGATAAAGCCTTTTGCCAACAACTCGTCCAACTGTACTGGCAACTCCTCCAACTCATGAGGGGACATCCGGTAAGGCGCCTTAGCAATAGGACGCGTCCTCGGTTCCAAATCAATCACATACTCAACATCCCGCTCAGGGGAAGACCAGGAAGGTCATCAGGAAAAACATCAGAGAAACCACGTACAACAGGAATCTCCTCCAAGCGCGGTACACTAACAGCAGTCCCAACCACCGAGACTAAACAAGCAAAACAATCAAAATGAAACAGCTTCTGAACACATACCGCAGAAATGATAGGTGAATCCTGGCACGGATCAGCATACACACTTCCCGGCTGACCGTTGTCCTTGATGAAGTCCAAGTGTTTCCCTTTGCACTGAATAACCGCATCATACTTAGACAACCAGTCCATGACCAGAATAAAATCGAAGTCCTCTAGATCAATCATCTTCAAGTCTGCCTTCGCAAGAAAGTCCCCCAACAAAACAGGGCAATACAGAATGCCCAAATCTGACAACACAGATTCACCAGAAGGGAACTTGACGCGGAAGGTATCACGAACTTGATCTAGAATCAACCGATAACGCTATATAAAAGCTCTAGCGACAAACGAGTGGGCAGCGCCGGAGTCAAATAGAACACACGAGCAGTGGTTCTTCACCTTAGATTTCCCTATAGGAGTATATATAAGCAACTAAGGAACTACCAAAACAAAACTATAACCATTCCAGAAAATAAAACTTTCAGGCTAGGAAAACAACTAACCTGAGATGACCTGAGTCGAAGCTTGAGCCTCCTTGGAAGAGATCAGGTTCAGCTTTCCTTTGGCCTTGTCCACACACTAAGGCGGAGGTAAAGCCTGAAGTGGAACTGCCTGAAGAATAGGCTGGACCTGAGTACACCTTTTCTTGATATGGCCCTTCTGTCCACACTGATAGCAGACTATATCCTTGGACCAGCACTGGGCAGCATCATGCCCTGGTCGCTTGCAAACAGAACAGGAAACATCCTTCCTAGGAGCACCTTGAATAGCATGAACTTGCTCCTTCTTCTGAGTTCCCGCCTTCTTGAAACACCTCTCAACAGGGTGGCCTGACCGGCCACAGAAGCTACACACTACCTTGCTCTTCTTTCCCGAAGCATCATCGAGTATCTGGGGGTTCTTCTCTTCAGCAGACTTCCTCTTATCCTTCCTCATTTGCTGGCCTCTGTTCTTTGTGGTCTCAATTGCCTCCACTTTCAGAGCAGCCTCCACAACACCTACATAAGTCTCTGATCCATATGCACTGGACAACTGTTGAACCTCGCTCCTCAAGCCACCAAGGAACTGCTTGACTCGATCTGCTTCAACACTCACCAACCTAGGGTCAAACCGGCTCAACTTGCTGAACTCTATCTCGTACTCACTGACTGTGAGTTACCTCTACTTCAGGTGGAGTAAGTCGTTCATTGTTCGGTCATGCTCGACCGAAGGCAAGAATATCCTCAACAGCATCTCCTTGAATAATCCCCAAGAGCAACCAGCCACCAAGCTCTCTTTTTCGCTAAGCCACCGGCTCTTAGCCAAACCCTTTAGCTGATAGGCGGCTATCATCACTCTCTGATCATCTACAACACCGGAGTACGAGAACATCTCCTCCATGAAGATCAGCCAATCATCTATGACCATGAAATCTGCCTTCCCATCATATGTAGGAGGGCTAAGTTGCTGAAACTGAGAAATAAAGGCCATCTCTGCTGGCACCACCACTGGAGGTCTCAGGGGAGTAGGAGGGGGAGGAGAAGCTGACCCCCCTACAGGGGCTTGCACCCCCTGAGTCTGTCCTGCCACAACTGCCACCAGAGACAAGATCTGGGCCTGCATCTCCACCAACTGTCTAGTCAAGGAATCATTGCTCTGTCGCAAGCTCTCAATCACCGCATCACTCTGCGCTCCTGAAGACTCACCCTCAGACAGGGGAGTCGACCTAGTCGAAGGACGTCTCTCCTTCCTAAAACCATAAAAACTGAGGTCGGAACATAGCACAACAGTTAGAACAAACTACCAGTACATACAATACATACATAAATATGAACTTTTTACTGCTATACTTGCTCTGAGATTTTATTTTATTTTCACAAAAGTGATGCTATGCTTAACCTAGGATGGTTAACCACCATCACCTAACTCTTGTGCCTAGATCGGGAATGCATGAATTTATATTCTTTTTCTGATTTAAAACCATGTGTGTACATATGTCATCTTGCAAATCTTTAGCTTGGCACGTTGTTCTTATACAATGTTATCTATACATGATTGTGCTATGCATTCTAAAAAGGCCCTAATGCATGTCATGAGTGGCGTACGCATGAAAATATTATGCATCCCATACTACAAAACATTCTCATGCAACAAAAAAGAAACGTGCTAGTCGCATTCATGTGGTGAGGTTATGCATCACATACTACATAACCCTCACATGTTGCCCCAATGGTGGATCAATAAACAGACACATATTATGCATCCTATACAACATAATATTCCCCGTATACTTCATGTTATGCTATGAGTGTAGTGTTCGTGCTTCAGCCAAGACGTGCTGATGACATATCAGTGTGTGTATGATATGAGGCTAAACATGTAATACCTACAAGGAAAGGTTGCCTGACAAATTGTCAAGCAACCTCCCTCTGATACCAACTGTCACAACCCGCATTTTCTCCGAATTTAAGAATTATCAGAGTATGAGAAAACACATGTCGTGATGACACGTCGAGCAAGGGATAACTGTCGACGCTAAGGCAAATACCCGCTAACTAAACTATGAAAATTCATAAGTTTAAAGATTAGAAAAATCAGTTATATTTTTAAAGGCCGTATCCCTCGGCTCAGTGGATCACCTAGTCCACAGTTTAAAGACTATACTTATACGCAACGGAAAATACTTTATTTATATTTGACATCCTATGAGAGTGCATAAGTGACCCCCTAGGTCAACTTATACTATGCAAGACTCTAAATTTTATGTTATATTATAAGTAAGAAAATGATCTTTTTTACGTTGCTTGGAAAGTAGTGTGTGTTTTATAAACATGTTGATCATGAGATATATAATAGTGTTTTTACGTTTAAAATTAACTAGCAACCTAGCATAAATCTTCCCAAGAGAAAAATAGACTATCTCCAGAAAAGTAGTAGTAAAAGAAACATATCTAGTATCATAAGCAAAAAAACAACCAGCGGGCGTCAACAACCTGACACGAACCCACTGCCGAGCATGTATGTCTGTATGAAAAACAAAAAACTACCTCACAAGACCAGGAAATAGATCTCTACAGTACAAGAGATCACCAACAATAGCACAGTAAAACTAGCCGCCTACTCGGCTACTAATCAGAACCTGAGGCATTCAGAGAAGAAAAGAATTCCTCAGCAAGTAAAACAAGAAAATCTGAATAAGAGCATTATATCAAAATAAAACCAAGGAGAGTAAGTAAACATGACAGTAAAAGCAAATGCCGTCCAAAGTAAGCCAAAGTACACCAAGTAAAAGGAAACAACAACAAGCCCTGCTCAAATCCTGTAGAGGCTACAAGACAAAAGTATACCAACAACATGTTGCAATCTATAAAGGAAGAAAACATCTAACAATCCTAAAATGTGAGTAATGGCAGTAGTAAAACATCATGGACCTGAGTTGGTGACCAAAAACAGTCCCCCAAGCAAAACAGGTCCAACTGAAAATACACTATGTCAGCACAAGGCCACGACATACCCAACCCATACATGGGATTAAAAGGTGGCAACCACGGCTATGCCCATCCCGTACCTGGGACTAAAAGGTGGCGGCCACGGCTCACACACAAAACATCCCACTCCTTTAGAGCGTCAAAATACCACTACCTGCCATAACCCACAATTCGGCATTCAAACAAAATAAAGGAAGAAACGAATGGCCGACAAGACATCCCCACCTGGGAGGTAATCACTCGGGAAGGAAAGAAATTGCACGAAAAATTCAGTTAAGGCAAAAGAAATAAACGTCGATCTCAGCTTATTGGAAATCGTCGATCTCAAGCAACAGGAAATCGTCGAACCCCGTTCAACGATTTTCGTCGAACATAGGTCACGGGAAATCGTCGAACTCCGTTCGACGATTTTCGTCGAACACAGGTCACGGGAAATCGTCGAACTTCGTTCGACGATTTTTCATCGAACCCAGGTCACCGGAACTCGTCGAACTCAGTTTGACGATTTTTCGTCGAACGCAGGCCACAGGAAATCATCGAACTCAGTTCGACGATTATCGTCGAACTCAGTTCGACGATTATCGTCGAACTCAGTTCGACGATTATCGTCGAACGCAGATCACAGGAAAAATCATCGAGCTCAGTTCGACGATTATCATCCAACCCAGATCGACGACCTTTGTCGATCACAGGCGACCGGAGATCGTCGATCTCAGTTCGACGATGTTCGTCGAACTCAAATCGACGACCTATCAGCATTGAGTTCACAAACCGCTGGACAACGCCTTAATCCTAAAGCAAACACTTCTATGTTCCACCTATCATACCAGACCACTTCTACTAGCCCAGAAACACTCTAATCCTCAAGACTATGGAAAGGAAAAAGGAAATTGCTGCTACTGCTACCACACCTGCCAAGCCAATTTACGCCAAAACCCAGCCTACCCATGAAATACTCAGCATTATAACACTACAGAAAACTGACCGTAGGCTTAAAAATTTGCAGCAAAAGAGAAATCTGGCAAGTCTAAGTAGCATTCCTAGGTCCTAAGAACAGGAACTTAAACTATCTCGAATAGGAAGGAAAAATCTGATATCTGGACAAGAAGGTAAAAATTTTGTAGACTTAAACAAGGAGGTTTCAGGCTTAAAAAAACTAGACATTGATTAAATCTGGAAGGGTTAAGTCAACAACAACAGGGAACTAGTAGAATAAATTCTACTTAGCAAGGGCAAGGAGTACCACTAGCCTCAATTTCCAACGATTTATCTTGCACAGCCCTTCCTCTCTCTCTCAGCTCCAGCCGCAACAGCACCTAAACCAGGATTCTAGAGTTTTAATGGCGGAAAAGGATCAAACCAAAAATTTCGAGACCCCTAGAAACACCATGAAAATTGAATCTCTTGCCGTAGGAATGTAGGTCTAGGCGAGAGTAATCCAAATCCTCTTTCGGAATCGAATTCCGTCCACTAACACTCCCGGAATCGGCGTCCGAAGGTAGCGGTTCCGGCGGTTTCTCTGTTTCTTTTCGCGAACAGGCGCAGGTCGGGTATTCGGGAAGATGATGAGCAGTGGTTAACTAAATTCCTATTCTAATCCTATTTATATAGTGCCCGCTTAACTCTAACATAATAATTAATATAATACATAACAAATTGTATCGTTTCGCATAAAATACAAAATGACGCGAAAACCAAACAACCTTGGAATTCAACGAAAGTCGCACCGTAGCTAAATATCCATGCTACGAACACAACGACGAAGTCGAAATTGACTTTCGACGAACAAAACTCGAGTTATCACCACCCGAAGCCAAAACACAAGCATTCCCCGAGAGGCCTCACCAGTCACCAAAACACACCTGGCTTGCCAGGGAATCTCGCCAAATAGGCTACCAACAACCACACAAATAGCCTGAAGAGCTATGACCACGCTTAACGGACATCACAAGCCGGAAATGCGTCAACGTAACGCCAAACGAGAATTAGATAATCGTAGAAAAATCGGGGGCGTTACACACCATGAGAACTCCAATGGGGTCAAGTATGCATGTTTGCAAAGATATGGCAGGGAAACCTATTGATGAGTCTTTGTATAGAGGGATAATTGGCTCCCTCTATACTTGACTGCTAGTAGGCCTGACATCATGTATGCTACTTGTATCTGTGCTAGGTATCAGACATGCCTTAAAGAATCTCATTATTCTGCTGCAAAGAGAATTTTAAGATATCTTATGGGGACACCAGATATTAGTGTATGGTACTCTAGGAATAGAGATTTTGAGCTAATTGGATTTTCAGATGCAGATTTTGCATGCTGCAAGGAAGACAGGAAAAGTACCACTGATACATGTCAATTGCTAGGTGGAAGATTGATGTCATGGAACAATAAGAAACAGACTATTGTTGCAATTTCCACTACAGAGTCAGGGTACATTGCAGCAGGTAGCTACTGTGCTAAATTGTTTTGGATACAAGATTAGCTAGAAGACTATGGAATTAAGATAAGTAGAACTCCTCTAGATTGTGATTCTACAAGTGCAATTTCTATTTCTAGGAATCCAGTTTCACATTGCAGGACTAAGCATATAGAAATTAAGTATCATTTTATTAGGGAGCACGTTGAGAGAGAAGTCATTTGCCTTGATTTTGTCTCCACTGACAAGTAAGTGACAGATATCTTCACTAAGTCTCTAGATGAAGCCAAGTTCAACACCTTCAAAATTGAGTTGGGTATGTTGAACTTAAAATTGCTTTAGGTACTCCCTAAGGTATTATGTTTGGTACAGGTTTGCTCTTTTTGTAGGTTTTGGAGACCTAGTAGAAAGCAAGATGAGAGAAGATGCTTCTTCTCAAGTGGTATCAGTAGTTGCAGGACTAGAGACTTTCAAGTAGTCTTCTCTAGTGGTGTAGAGAATTTCCATTGATACTGAATTTCAAGTGTTGTCAAGTGGTATCAAGTGATATACAAGTCATCCCTGTATAAGTGGCATGTTGGCAGCTGTAATCCTGGCTTCATTTACATTAGCTAGGGGGAGAACACAAGGGGAGAAAAAGACTTAGTGTTACTTCCTAACTATCTGAAAAGGTCAAAAGGGGGAGAGATGGAGGTCATGTTTACCTTTGGTTGTTCATGTTCAAGGGGGAGAGATAGACGATGACTATCAGAAAGGATCAAGGTCCTTCATGGCAGAAACATTGGGGGAGAAAGTCATGGCGAGATCAAGCTAAGAGGTAATTCCCTGTAGAAAACACGAGGGAGTAGGTAAAATTCATTTCACTGAATTTAATATGAATATGCTTTTATTGCTTGTATAATGTGTATCTCATTGAGTAAAGAAGCTTGATTAGTGGTTTTAACATGCTTGATCAGTGGTTTTGACATCTTCAAATAGGGGGAGATTGTTGGGTCTGTTGATCGCAATGGCCCTGATTTGATGATATCAAATATGTTAATGAGATAGACATAATTGTATTTGATGTTTGGTTAAGTTCATGCATACAGGTTAGTCTTTGTCACAATGATAGGACAGCTAGTTCAAGAGACTATGGCAGCTGGACTCAAGGTGGAGCTAGAAATAAAAAAAATTACCTAAGTTCGAAAGCATTGAGTGAGACAAGATCACTCAACGCCATCCAGCTAATAACACTGAGAGAAGGCAGAAAAGAAAATTACATAAGTCCAAAAGCGTTGAGTGGGCAAGATCACTCAACTCCATCCAGAAAATTACCCAAGTCCAAAAGTGTTGAGTGAGGCAAGATCACTCAACACCATCCAGCTAATTATGATGAGAGAAGACAGTCATGAAAATTACCCAAGTCCAAAAGCATTGAGTGAGGCAACCTCACTCAACTCCATTCAGGAAAAAGCTTTGAGATCGCTGAGATAAAGCCTGAGAAAATTAGTCAAGTCCAGAAGCGTTGAGTGAGCTCAACTCACTCAATGCCATATAGGTGGAAGCATTGAGTCAAGGTTATCCTGTCATAGCTTTGTTGTGAAGAATCTAGAAAATCGTCTAAGTTCAGAATCGTTGAGTGAGACAAGCTCACTCAGCGCTCTCAACGCCCTAAACGCCATCAAGCAAAGCTGAAGAAATTTCTAAGTACGGAATCGCTGAGTCTACCATTCGTCGAGCTGAGCTTAGCTTTCATCGACCGGAGTTCAGAGTTCGTCGATCTCAGCATTTACCTATAAGAAGGACTCAGCTATCAGAATCGTCGACCGGAGCTCAGATTTCGTCGAGCTGAGCTCTAAGTTCATCGACCTCAACCTTCACTTGAAGAAAGAACTGAGCTGAGAGAATTCGTCGATCTCAACTTCCATGTTACGTCAAGAAGAGTTCAGATTTTGTCGAGCTAAGTTTGAAGTTAGTGGAATGCAAGATTTCAAAAAGTTAGTTGATTTTGACTAAGTCCAGAATGATGCTGACTCAGCAAAGTCAACAAGTCAACAAAGTTCAGATTCGATGCAAATCGACATTAACGTTGTTGTCAGTGTACAGTGGATCTTAAGGTAATATAGTTGAGGCTTTAAACACCATAAAAATAGAGACACATGTTGATCATATCGCCAATGTGATGGGATTATAAATAGCAGAAGAGATCAAGATCTAAATGTAATGATCAATGAATTAATTGGATTAATTTCTGATTTAAAAGTGAGAAGCGGAGTTCGTCGTCTTCATCCACCATTATTGTAGAAGCCAAGAACCTCAAGATCAAATCTGAAGGGCTTCTAAGTTTGCTGGTGCAATCAACATCTACTGCAGCAGGTTTAGAGTAATCCTATGAGAGAGACGAGACAGCCTAGGCGTGCCCTAGCTGAAGTTATTCTAACGATCCAAGCCAAGCAAGAATCTCAAGATCAATTTGCTGGATCAAATAAGAAGTTAGATCTGGAGATATTCCTGAAGAAGAGGAAGCAGATTCATTTGGGTGTTGATTCCAGAACAAGCCAGGCGTCATTTCAAGATCTCTATATCATTTTGTTGCTGTAAAGAAGAAGTTAGGGTTGATATCTGCTCAGTCTAGGTAGACAGGCACAGTGAATTTTCTCTGGTGTCTATAATTCATTATCTTTAATGTTTCTTTGTAAGATTCATTTTGAATCTAAGTGGTAAGGCTAAGGCCTGAATTGTAAGCCTGTGATATAAAGGCTGAGGTAGGTCAGGAGTTGCCTAAGTTGTAGGTGTGTGGATTCACACTGTGGTATGGCAGGATTGCCTGAGCTGTAGGAGTGTGAAGTCACTCTAAGGTTTAGTTCTTGGGAAGAACTTGAGTTATATGATCTTGGTGATCTGAGTGGTAGGGCTTGTGCCCGAGTTGTAGGAGTCGTTTGGGCTCTCAGCTGTAGGATCTGAGGATCTGAGAAAGATAGAAGGAAGTTTGGTCGAATCTAGTATACTGCTAGATAGGAGAAGGGGGAAGTGGTTGTACCGACCAATTGGGGAACCACTAAAAATTTTTGTGTATTGTGTTGTGCTGGTTTTGATTATGATGAAATTATTGTGATGTGATATTAATCTTAAAAGTTTTCAGAGGATGAAAAGACAAACCCCATCCAATGAAACATTAAAAACTTCGAACTCGGTTCGACGAAAAATCTCATAAAGAAATAAAATTTTCGATCAAAGTTTGAAGAGGGAGGAAACAATTCGCCGTTCTCCTTTCAACGAAAACATTTTCTAAAACGAGCCTCGTCGATCTCTGTTCGACGAAAAATTTTCTGAACAGATTCGCCGATCTCCGTTCGACAAACAGTTTCACAACGGGAATGTTCGTCAATCTCCATTCGACGAGCAATTTTCTGAAACAGATTCGTCGATCTCTATTTGATAAACAGTTTCACAAAGGAAAGTTCGTCGATCTTTGTTCGACGAACACTCCACGAAGAGTTCAGAGTTCGTCGAACTCCGTTTGAAGAAACATGAATAGATCGTCGACCACAGACATAAATTAAATTAAAGCGTCTCCATTGATCATACCAAACTGATTTAGAAAGAACATATGTTTCTTTTCATTTAAGTGTTTGGTGAAAATATCTGCCCTTTGTAACTTAATAGAGATAATGACAAGTTTAATTTTATTTTTGTCTACACAATCTCTAATGAAATGATGTTTAATCTCTATATGCATTGTTCTACTATGATATACTGGATTTTGTGCAATAGAAATTGTACTGGTATTATCATAATAGATAGTTGAATTATTTAAGTTGAAACCATAATTCAGGAGCTGATTTTGAATCCACACAATTTGTGAACAACAGCTACCTGCTACTATGTATTCAGCTTTAGCAGTTGATGTTGACGCAAAAGTTTGCTTTTTGCAAAACCAGGACACAAGCCTATCACCAAGGAACTGACAAGTTCCAGATGCGCTTTTCCTGTCAACTCCAGATCCAGCAAAGTCAGCATCTGAAAATCTAGATAAATCAAATTATAACTCAGTAAGATACCAGAGTCCTAGATTAAGACAGCCCTTTATATATATTAAAATCCTTTTTAATAAAATAAGATGTGATTCTTTAGGGCTGACTTGAAATCAAGCACAAATGCAAGTAGCAAACATGATATCTGACCTACTATCTGTAAGATATAATAAGGACCCAACAATAGACATATATATTTTCTGATCAACTAGTTTACCCTGTTCATTAGAATCAACTATAACATTGGATGGCATGGGTGTTTTCTTGGCTGATGCATCAGTCATCCCAAATCTCTTAAGTATCTCTTTAGCATATTTAGACTGGGATATAAAGATACCATCAGGGATTTGCTTTACTTGGAGATAAAGGAAGTAGGACAGTTCACCCATGCTACTCATTTCAAACTTCGAATGCATCAGGTTAGAAAACTGTTTGCAAAGTTTGGAATTAGTAGAGCCAAATATTATATCATCTACATAGATTTGGGCAAGCAAAATTTTGTATTTATGATGTCTAATGAATAAGGTCCTATCTACAATGCCTCTAATAAACATATGGTCTAAAAAAAGATAGCTAAGGTCTCATACCAAGTTTTTGGAGCTTGCATTAAACTATAAAGAGCTTTATGCAACTTAAAAACATAAGTTGGATGACTTGAGGAGATAAAACCTGTAGGTTGTTCAACATAAACTTCTTCTTTTAATTCTCCATTGAGGAATGCACTCTCAACAACCATATGATATACCTTGAACTTCTGAAAGGCAGCATATCCAAGAAATATTCTGATGGTTTCAAGTCATACAACAAGAGCAAATGTTTGATCATTGTTATTGCCTTCTTCCAGTGAATATCCTTGGGATACCAATCTTGCTTTGTTCCTTATAATTGATCCTTGTGCATCCAGTTTGTTCCTCACGACCCATTTAGTTCTAATGGCTGGGTAAACTTTGGGTCTTGGAACTAAATCCAAAAATCTACACCTCTAAAATTTGTTGTGCTGCTCTTGCATTGCAATAATCCAGTGGGGATCTTGCTCTGCATCTTTTATAGATTGAGGCTCAAGTTGAGAAATGAAGCAAGCATGCATCAAATCATGGTTGAGTTGATGCCTTGTTTGCACACCAGCTGATATATGTCTCCAATCATTTGAGATATGGGATGATCTCTAAGTGTGACAAGATCAGTAGGAGGAGTTGGTTGATCAACAACTTGTGGAATTAATTTCTCTTATCGAATTATAGTTTATGTTGTTGGTTCAGCTACTTCAGCACTTTCTTCTTCACTTTCTTCGTCAATCTGTGGAGAAGGATAATGTGTAACCTCTTGGGTATTGTTTAGATCATCAAACTTCTCACATAGATAGGGTACCTGCAAAGTGTCTATGGTAGAAGAATCCTTCTCCCTGTAAAACATGTCAGCTTCATCAAAGGAAATATGCACAGATTCTTCCATTTTTAATGTTGACTTATTAAATACCCTATAAGCTTGGCTGATTTGGGAATATCCAAGGAAAATTCCCTCTACAGCCTTGGATTCAAACTTTCTTAAGTGTTTCTTATTATTATTGTGAACGTAACACCTGCAGCCAAACACTTTAAAATAATCTAATTTATGTTTCTTCATTTTAAGTAACTCATAGGGGGTCTTACCCTTTAGTTTATGAATTAAATTTCTATTAAGAACATAATTTGTTGTACTTACAGCCTCTGCCCAAAAGGATAGGGCAATAGGCATCTGCAAGCAATATCCCATCATATTCAATAAGGGATCTATTTTTCTTTCTGCTACCCCATTTTATTTAGGAGTTCTAGGAGCAGAAAAAAATGTCTGATACCTTTCTTCTCACAGAATTCTTGCATGAGAAGAGACTCAAACTCGGTGCCATGATCACTTTCGATCAATACAACCTGAGTATAGTACTCAACCTGTATGCTCCTAAGAAAATCTGTAAGAACTTTGAAGTTATCTAACTTATTTATCAGAAACAACACCCAAGTGAATCTAGAGAAGTCATCAACAATAACTAAAGTGTATGACTTTCCTACCAAACTTTGTACAGTAATAAGGCCAAAAAGGTTCATATGTAGCAATTACGAAATCCATGGTGAACCACTTTTATTAATAGATTTAAAACTATTTTTAGTTTGTTTACTTAATTGACAAGCCCTGTAGAGTCATTCCTTCTTGTAAGAATCAGAAGGTAGTCCTCCATCAAGATTGTCCCGAGATAGTTTAGCAATATTCCTAAAGTTTACATGGTCTATTCTCTTATGTCATAAATCATTAGTAAAGCTAATTTTATTAAATAAATAGATTTCAGTACTAGCATAATTGAAATTTACAACATAAATGTTTCCTTTTCTAATTCCATTTAAAACAGTTTTTTATCAAAAGTAATAATGCAAGATGATTGATTAAATGATATCTGATAACCTTCATCACATAACTGGTTTATGGATATTAGGTTATTCTTGAGACCACTTACATATGCTACCTTCTTGAAGGTAACAGCTCCAAATTTTACATTTCTATATCCTTCGGTCTTTCCACATTTGGAGTCTCCAAAAATCACCTTTGCTACAAGCTTAGCATTAAAATCAGTCATATATTTGGAACAACTACAATCTAGATACCACTGTTGATCTGTGGTAGGATAGTCTTTCACATGTACAAAACAAGATTAGTTGTTCTTGACCCAGGTGACCTTGGGTCCTTGATTTCTTTCAAATTTATAACAAAAATGTAAGAAAATTCTGGTTGGTCCTTATAATCAACTGGATGATATCTCCTAGAAGGAATTATCTATTGGGCAAAAGGATTAATAAATGTTTTAGTTTTATTAAAATTCTGAAAGTATTCAAGTTTTTGTTATAATAACCTTTGTTAGGCTAATTATAATAGGTTCTGAAAGTGCAAGTTAGATCTTAAATACTCTAGAGGGGGATGAATAGAGTATTGTGCTCACTACAAACCTTTTACAGCTTTTGTTGTAACCCTAAGTGAACAGTTTAGCAAATAAAAAGATAAGCACAGCAACCTAATCAATCACAGAACAACACAGCCAAAACAGAAGAAAAAGGGCAAACAGACGACACAAGAACTTTTATAGTGGTTCCCCAACCTTGGTACATCCACTCTTCTACCACCCTGGTAGGAATCCACTCAGTTTTTTGATCAGGTGCCTGACACCAATGAGTTTTTGTTCAGGTGCTCAAAAACCAAAACCTCAAGTCTTTTGGAAGGAGACTTGCAACCAGGAATAATTTTGAAGGGAATTAAAACCCTGTACAAAGGATGGAAAAGGGGTGATGAGGTCTTCTCTTTCTCACTGAGAAGACTTGTGGATTGATTTCAGCAGATTGCTCCCCTGAGATCTTGAAGGGATCAAGAATTCTGGAGCACTGCTTCAGGGTGACAGATCTTCAAAAGCTTGAGTGCCTGGACCAAAGATTGCTTTAGAAACTTCTTTGATAGATGGAATAATTGTTGTCCTTCAGAAGTTGTCCTGTAGGATTGAAGGAAGAAGACTCTTGATAGTGATTGAATGTTATTCTTCTTCTTGAAGTTCTCTAGTTTAGGTTGATTGCAGAAAAGAACTTTAGATTTCTGTAAGACTTGTTCTTCTATGCAATGACTATCTGTGTGTCTGAATGGTGTGTAGTACTGCTTAATCTTTTCTTTTTTTTTCTGACAAAAAACTGACTGGAGAACATTTGGAAATTTGAAACCTTGAGCAGTACATGCAATCGGCCTGGGAAGGAAGCGGCAATCAACGATTTCCCTGACTGTCCCATGGAAAAATGACATGAAATAATCCATGATCAATGCACATTGTAATGGTAACATTCCGAGAAGATTTGGCGTTAATTGCTCAGGAATCATCGCCAAGAAGAGGGACGGGAAATTGGAGAATACCTAGTCTGGAATCGTCTAACGAAGAACAGGAATCGTCGAGCTGAGTTCATAGTTCGTCGAGCTGAGCTGAAGAGTTCTTCGACCAGACAATGGCACTTAGCCTTCTAGGGAAACTTGTCAATTCTGCTACAATTTTCGTCGAACTGACAATCTTCATTCATCGAGCTGAGAATGATTGAGGACTTAGAATCTGAGAAATCTCTGACTGAGAAGGATTCAAATCGTCGACCACAAAACATCGAGCAAAAAACAGTTCTGGACTTAGTCAAAATATTCTGTATGACTGATATTCTGTGTCGATATAAGTTGGTGTCGACTGATTGATCTTGGCGTCGACACAAATCTTCTGGTGTCGACATAAGGTGGTGTCGACACATTCCCTAAGTGTCGACACAAATCCTCTGAAGTCAGGAATCGTCGAGTAGAGTACTGAGTTCGTCGTCCTGAGAAGTTGTGAACTTGAGGTCCAAGTTCGTCGAGCTCAGAATCCTGTTCGTCGACCAAAGCTTGAAGCTGGACTTAGAAAAATTTTTTGAGTTGAAGAGTCCCAATTTTCGTCGAACTGAGAACAAGGATCGTCGAGCTCAGCAAAAAGAAATGTCTCAAGATCGTCGAGCTAAGAACACCTTTCGTCGAGCTGAGTTCGACGAACGTCGAACTCATTTTACTTGTTCTTGAAATCTTCTAAGTCTTGAGTCTCCGATGGTCTTGTTGAAAGCTGGTCCATCTGAAGTTGAACCTGATGACTTGGCCTAGACTCTAGGACACAAAATTGACCATGGCTATACATGTTGGGTCACATCTGTTGGAACACCCTATTACTAATTTGGGTCAGGATCACTATGTCTCTAGGAAACCAGTTTTTGACCTCCTGTATAGATCTAAAGGTCAATTAAAATTGAGTCTGAGGGTTAGAAGTCTAGGTTTGGAAGCTGCCCTCAAGACCAAGAATTTTTCAGTTTGAGATTAATTCATATCGTCGAGCTCAGCACGAAGATTCGTCGAACTCCAATCGACGATCGTCTAGATCAACTTCGATAGATCGTCGAACTCCATTCGACGATCGCTGAGCTCAACTTCAACAAATCGTCAAACTCCATTCGACGATCTTCGAGCTCAGTTCGACGATCTTGACTCAGTATTGGATCTCTATCTCTGAACTCAGTTCGACGATCTTTGAGCTCAGATTGACGATATTTTGTTGCTGTATAAGTCCATATCGCTGAGCTCAGTTCGACGATAACAGAGCTCAGTTCGACGTTTTCTGATGACTTCAAGGATTTTTCAAGATTCAAATTCAGGAGTTATTCAGCAATTAATTCAGAAGATTTTCTAGCCGTTTTCATTTATTCTTGACCAAGTTTCAAGGGATTATCAAGGAATGTTTCTTTGGACTTTCCTCCAGAGGACATTTTGCAATTAAGGATGCAATTAATGCAGGCCAACGGCTATTCTTGACAGAGGATGTTTTTTATTCAGTACCAGATAATAAAAGACAATATTTTTTGAATCTCTCTATCACTTATCCTCAGAACACAGACAAGAAGAACAAGGAAAAAATATTCTCTGTCTCAAAGAATTCTCTGAAGAACACACATCCAAGGATATCAAACTTTCTGAAATCTTCTGATCTCTCTTGTCTCAAGTGTTCAAGGCCAACATCTTTCAAGACTCCAGACACCTAACATTTCAGCTGTTGCTAAAATCATCATTTGTTGGAGATCAACTTCTGAAGGCCTATCACCCTACAGCAAAGCTTCTTTTCCTGAACATCTCAAGGACTCAGGGGGAGCTTTGACACCATCAAATCCACATAGTCTTCTCAGCTGCTTTGAGAAAGAGAAGACTTCCACAAATCTCTCATCCCCATCTCTGTAAAGGGTTTCTCAAACTCCCTTCAAAAGTTTGAGCTTGGTTTTTGAGCATCTTGTCAAAAGCTCATTGGTGGCAAGACACCTAATCAAAAAATCTGATTTGGTTTTTGAGCACCTTATCAAAAGCTCATTGGTGCTCAGGACACCTGATCAACTCATCCTGCAGTAGATTCTTACCTAGGGTGGTAGAAGAGTGGATGTACCCAAGTTTAGGGGAACCACTATAGTTCCTTGTGTCATCTGGATTGCTTGTCTTTATCTTTCGTTTCTGGCTGTGATTGTTCTGTGATTATTTTATGATTAGGTTAGATCTGTGATTAATTTATGTTGTAGGTTATTCTGTGATTAGATTTAATAATTGCTTCCCTGTTCACTCAGATTACAACAATTGTTGTAAAAAGTTTTCAAGCATCATATACTCTATTCACCCCCTCTGGAGTATATCAGATCTAGCTGCACTTTAAATTAGTATCAGAGGCAGGTTGGTTAAACATACCACACCTTGGTGGTTGCACAGGCTAACACCTGAACCCAAAGATTCCTAGTTAGATCTGTTCTCTTTTGAGTTTAGTATTAGATTTTGTTTTCACAAATCATGACCCAAAACAAAGATTATGCCAGCACCAGACCTCCAGTGTCCAATCTATCCAAGTTTGCACTTTGGAAAGCAAGAATTAGATTATACATGAATTCTATTGACGAGGATATTTTTAACTCTGTTTTGACAGTCTGTCCAAGACCTCCAGAGAACTCAAGTACAAATGTTATTCCACCTCCATCAGGAACATATGCTGATATCAAGAAATGGAAGGTAGCTGATGCCAAGGCTATGAACATCTTAGCCCAGACCATGTCTGATGACATTTTTCAAAAGGTGGCTGAATGCAATTCAGCAAAGAAAATCTGAGATAAACTCTCTAAAATAGTCTCAGGCTCAGCTGATGAGAGAAATGACAGGAGATCCCACCTCATATCTCAATATGAGAATTTCAAGAAGGGAGAAGCTGAGTCAGTTGGAGATATGTACAACAGGCTCAGTCTAATAGTCAGTGAACTCGGGACCTTGGATTAGGAGATATCACTAACTGAACTCAATGACAAAATTCTAATGTGCTTCCCTAGCACTTGGGATTCAAGAATCTGGCCAATCAAGGATGCCAGAAGTTTGAATGAGATCACCACATAAGCTCTATTGGGTAAGCTCAAATCTTATGAGCTACTCATTAAGAATAGAGAAGAAGAACAGAAGGCTGCCTCACCAGCCACAAGAAAAGAGAAGACAATAGCATTCAAGGCAACTGAAGATCAGCCTGAAGATAAAGTCACAGGCAATGATGAACTGCTCAGTCTGTTGGCCAAAAGATTTTACAAGATGGCCAGAAAGGACTTCAGAAGGAGATCATACAAGGAGCATGATAAGCCAAGGTATGATAGGTCAATTAATAATAAGGAAATTGTCTGCTTTGGTTGCAGGAAACCAGGGCACATTGTTCCTGACTGTCCAGAAAACAAAAACAAGGACAGAAGGGAAAAGAAAGAAAGAAGAAAGGAGAAAGACTCCAAGAGGAATGGCAATGGCAAACCATCCTCAAGAAAAAACAAACACACAAGAAAGGGGTTTGTTGCTGAATCCTGGAGTGAGACTGAAGAGGAGTCAGAAGCCTCATCCAGCTCCAGTGATGATGAAGATGATGCAGAAGAGAAAGAGTTCTGCATGATGGCAATCAATGCCTCACAACATAATTCAGATGAAGAAGAGTCGGAGTCAGATTTAGAGACTCAACTTGAAGAAGATTATGTGAAGACCTATCCAACATCTAACCAGCAATGGTACTTGGATAGTGGGTGCTCTAAGCACATGACAGGAAACAAGCACAACCTCACATCCTTTAGAGCCAAGCTTGGACCCAAAGTTATCTTTGGTTATTCAAACTTTGGACAAACTAAAGGATATGGTGCAGTCCAGATTGGATCAGTAACATTCAAGAAGGTAGCTTATGTGGAAGGACTGAAGCTCAACTTAATAAGCATCAGTCAGCTGTGTGATGAAGGCTACCAGGTGACCTTCAGCAAAGCATTATGCAAAATCAAGTCAGAGGACAACACAACTGTGTTGACAGGTAAAAGGAAATGTAACATCTATCTAGTAGATTTTCTTTCAACAGATGTAGATATTTGTCTGTTCAATTCTATTTGTAGACCAAATATTTTATGGCATAAGAGACTAGAACACCTAAACCTTAGAACTATTGCTAGGCTATCCAAGGATAACCTTGTTAGAGGACTACCTTCTAGCCCCTACAAGAAGGAAGGACTCTGCAGGGCTTGTCAATTAGGCAAGCAAACTAAAAATAGTTTTAAGTCACTTAATAAGAGAGATTCGCCTAGAATATTGTATCTGTTACACATGGATCTTTTTGGACCCATCACAGTACAAAGCCTAGGAGTGAAATCTTACACTTTAGTAGTTGTAGATGACTTCTCTAGATTCACTTGGGTGTTCTTTCTAAGGAAGAAGTCTGATAACTTTAAGTATCTGACAGAGTTTCTCAAATGTATACAGATTGAGTTCAATACTCACATTGCCCTGATCAGAAGTGATCATGGGACAGAGTTTGATTCTCTTCTTATGCAAGAGTTCTGTCAGAGTGAAGGGATCAGGCATACTTTCTCAGCTCCTAGAACTCCTCAACAAAATGGGGTAGCTGAAAGGAAAAATAGAACCCTTATTGAATCTGCCACTACACTATTGTCAGATGCTCACCTTCCTCTATCCTTTTGGGTAGAGGCAGTGAACACCTCCAACTATGTGCTGAATAGAAGTTTGATACATAAACTAAAGGGTAAGACTCCCTATGAATTACTCAAAGGGAAGAAACCTAAAGTTGATTATTTTAGAGTCTTTGGTTGTATTTGCTACATACATAATAATGACAAGAAATATTTAGCAAAATTTCAAGCTAAAGCTGATGAAGGAGTGTTTCTGGGATACTCCATGATCAGTAAAGCTTATAGGGTTTATAATAATAAATCATCTCTAAAAATTGAGAAATCTGTTCATATATCATTGGATGAATCTAAGATGTCTTTCAAGGAGAAGATCTCTTCTACCATAGAACCTTTGCAGGAACACTCTCTTGTTGAAGACTTGAACAAGTTACAGGTTACTCAAAAGGATGAAAGCAGTGAAGATGAAGAAAGTATTCAACATATTGAAGAACAACTTGAAGAGCCAGTTGTTGTACCACAAGAGGAAACAACAACACAGGTTGGGGAACAATCAACACCCCCTATTGATTTAGTAACATCAAGAGACCATCCAATTTCCCAAATAATTGGAGACATCTCAGCTGGTGTGCAAACCAGAAATCAGGTCGACCAAAACCTGTTGCACACCTGCTTCCTATCTCAAATTAAACCTCAGTCCATTCAAGATGCAGAGCAAGATCCACACTGGATCATTGCAATGCAAGAAGAGTTGCATCAATTTGAAAGGAACAAAGTGTGGGAACTAGTGCCAAAGCCTAAGAATCACTCCATTGTTGGAACAAAGTGGGTGTTCAGAAACAAACTGGATGATCAAGGAGTAATTGTAAGGAACAAGGCAAGGCTAGTTGCTCAAGGATATTCTCAAGAAGAAGGAATAGACTATGACCAGACTTTTGCACCAGTTGCAAGATTGGAAGCCATCAGAATCTTTTTAGCTTATGCAGCACATAAAGGATTCAAGGTATATCAGATGGATGTCAAAAGTGCATTTCTAAATGGAGACATCAAAGAAGAAGTATATGTCAGACAACCTCCAGGTTTTATCTCTCCAACTTATCCTGATTATGTTTTTAAATTGAACAAAGCATTATATGGTCTCAAGCAAGCTCCTAGAGCATGGTATGAGACCCTAACATGCTTTCTTTTGGAAAATGGATTTATAAGGGGTAGAGTAGACCAAACTCTTTTCATTAGAACCCATAAGTCACATACCCTATGTTGATGCACGAAAACACAGAGGGGTCAAGCACCACCAGCTTACGGTTCGAACACCGGGGAATAGGGAGACTGCGAGTAATGATCTACTAAGCGGATGAGGGTAGGAAGAAGAGCAGGGCCGTGAACCACGGCAACAACAGACTTCGCCCGTCGCGGCCTGAATGCCTCTCTTGCGACGGGCTTTCCTTTGATTGTAGAAGGATTGGGTTACAAGTGAAAGGAAAAGGTTAACAAGAGCAGAGCGTGAGGGGGAGTCCGCAAGGCACAGGATTCGAGTCCGCAGCCTGTAACAAGTAGGCTCCTGGGTCCGAGTCAGCGTGCCTTGGGTGCACCACCTCCCCCCTATTTATAGGATAGGGGGCCTGCCCAAACGGGCAGGGCTAAAATAACCGGCTGCCCGGGGTACAGGAGAACCGGGCAGTGGTGACGGGAAGCAAAAAGAAAGAACACGCCAGTCCGCACAGAAGGGGCGGACTGGGCTCGCGGACTAGAGCTTCCACTGCTGCTGGGCACGCCCACTGGAGGGCGGCGGCCTGGGCGGACGAGACATTGCGTCCGCCGCTGTAGAACCTGATACCTCAAGCGCTGGCAGACTGAGCGGACAGGTCCTTGCGTCCGCTACTGGGGTACCATGGTCTAATTGGGGACCTTGCCGGACTGGGCAGACTGACAAATCGCGTCCGCGCCTGCTGAAAGGGGGGCTTTGGAATCTTGTAGTATGCTGCGGACTGAGGGGGTAACATAATCCCCGCACATTTTTAAGTTTTCAGAAAACTTCGAAACTGTTTTCTTAACCGCCGAGTCCGCACGCCTCGAAAAAGCCGCCAACGCTATAAATATCGCAGGAGGCCCGGGAACTATTGAGAATCTCGATCGATACGGGGCGCTACTCACCACTTGCGGTCTCCACTTTCCAGTCCGGCATGGCAAGGCTTGGAGCTTTCTTCTCTAGTCTCACTGCAAAGGGCGATCCCGCACTGTCGACGCCCATGAAGACCAAGAAGATTGTAAAGAGGTCGACAAGAAAAGATCATGTCCGCCCCACAGGAGAGAGTTCCCAGAGCCAGAAGCCTACGGAGAAAGAAGTCCGCCACGCCGACATATCTGCTCGCGATGATGCCGCAGTCGACGCCGAACCATTGAGAAGTGAGAAGACGGTGACGCTGTCGGACTCTGCCCCTTCTCAGAAAACTGCAACTTCGGCGGACACCACTGGCGAACGCATTGAGGCTGACATATCTTCCCACAATGCCCAGGTGCCTATCGTTAACTTGGATGAAGAAGACAGGCGGACTGAGGAAGAGGACGATGCGCCCTCAAAGGCATTGTCTGTTGTGAATCCTGAACCTGTCCGCGAAGACCAGCCCGATTTAGGGGGGTCCGTCGCGGATTCTACTGAGAAGATTGCTAAGAGGAAGAAGAGGAAGAGGGACGGTGCGACCGTCGCCGAGCGGGTTGAGAAGAAGCTGCGCGCAATGAAGGAGAAAAATGTCTCCAAGCGGACTGGGGAAGCGGACTTACAATACAGGCCGCGCGACAAAGAAGTTCCGGATAGCGATCTGGTTACTCCGGCGGCCCAAATCCAGGGAGATAATTCCCTCTCAACGGTCAGTCTATCCACGGATGAGATAATTGATTCCATTGACATCGATCGACTTGATTTAATCAACGAATCCTTGCTGGTTGTACTGCAGGAATCTGAGGCGGAGACTTCTGGAAATAAAGGTGACGAACTCCCTTCCTTCTCCGCTGCGGAGGAAGAGGAAAGAGAGAGACTGAAGGAGAAGAAGAAGAAGAAGAAGACGACGGAGGGCAAGGCGAAGAGCCAAGCGTCAAGGAGACAGCGGACAACGCTGCCTCAAAGCCAGCGAGTAGAGGAATTGTCCGCGGAGTCCGACACTTCTGCATCTTCTTCTGCTACCGGGAGCTCGCATAGCGGGTCCGCCTCGAGTACAGGATCGGATAGCAGCGGGAGCGGCTCCGGGGGCTACTCTCCAGAAGTTGACATTGTTGGTGACAGCCCTGCACCTCCAGAGAAGAAACAAAGGACTATAGATTGATCAGTGTATTTTTATCTTTTGGTTTTTGTAAAAAGTGGCGGACGAAAGATTGCAGTCCGCCGAACATATAGAATGATGTAAACAATTTTTGATGAAATAGAAAAATGATATTTTTGGCATGTGTGCTTTCTGCAATGTTCTCTTTCCACGCTCACCGCACCGACACTTAGCAGTCCGCACGTCATGCTGATAAGTTTGAGCTTTTTATCTTGCTGATTAAAGAATATTATTGTCCGTTGGAATAAGAAGGAATTGCCAGGCGGACTCTGTTGAGTTTTATTTGCAGTCCGCACAACACGTCATTTATAACGAACTTTTGCTGATAAGAGAATCCAACTCATTAACCCATTCAACATTCGCCTTTAAAAATGCCAAGAATAGCCAGCTGATAACAAAGTTAGGTTGTACTTCATTGAGTTCTAGTAGAGTCCGCAATTTCTCTTTATTAATCAAATAATATGAAAACCATTCTGCGGACTGAGCGGATACAGAAGACCAACCCGCTCATAGTAGAAATGATCTATATAGTTCGTGGTTTCAAGAAAACTGTCGGACTGAGCGGATACAGAAAACCACTCCGCCAAAGATAGAATCTATAAAATCCCAAGGGAACTGGCGGACTGCGCGGATAGATAAGACCTGTCCGCGAAGATAGAATCTATAAATTCCCAAGGAAACTGGCGGACCGGCCGGATAGATAAGACCAGTCTGCCAACATAGAAATGACCCATTGCGACAAAGAAAACCAATCCGCTCATAATACAAGAAATGATTTATAGCTTGCGACCAGGCGGGCAGGTGAGCCAGAGCGGCATACTTTCCTCACCGGGCCAAATGCTATAAAATCAACCCAAGCCAGCGGACTGAGCGGACACAGAAATCCAATCCGCTCACAATAGGAGAAATGATCTATAGCTTGCGACAAGGTGGGCAGGTGAGCCGGAGCGGCATACTTTCCTCACCGGGCTTCAAGCTATAAAGTCAACCCAAATAGGCGGACTGAGCGGATAGAGAAAACCAGTCCGCACATAATTCCCTACGAAGAGCAAAATGCTCATTTGGCGGAACGGTTCCCTGCCCTCTTGCCTGGAGTACAGTCTAAGCTGTGGGTCTCCTGCAAGCACTGCTTGAGGGTACCATGGAGTATTCGAGGGTTACAAGCTAAGATGACCCGCGGGCAGGTGAGCCGGAACGGCATACTTTCCTCACGCGATCATCGAAGTTGTAACGATATCCTTATGACGGCATGGTAGAGCTTTTCCCCACCCATCCCTCCATAATGTCGAGGTGGGGTCAGGTACTTGCCGGGATCCGAAGTCCAGAATCCAACCGCGCTAGAGCCTGCAAGCTCCCACTACACGATGCGAAATCTCCTCGCAACACGTGGTCTTTGTGGTGTTACGCTAATGACAACGGCTCTAGGGGAGGTTTTGCTGAACTCGGCGATGTCTCCTGGTATCAGGGAACCGTTATAGGTCTTTGGGAGAGAGGGAACACTAGAAAAAGGTGTCAGTATGGATCCTTCGATTAATAAAATATATTTGCAAAGCAAACATAAGAAAGAAGAAAGAGAGTTCAAGCGCAGAACCGTTTTTAAAATCTTTATTAGCGTTTCATCTGTTATGATTACACAAACAAAACACTTGAAGAAGCGTTAGCAGACAGTTTCTATTCATAATAACTCTTGAAGAAGATACACAAAGTAGAGAGGAGTTTCAAGAATAGAACCGTTTGAGATCATCCCCGCTCCAGGTGTGTGGTATATCCTCTCCTTCGTTGTCTGCAAGCGGTAAGCGCCGCTCTTTAATGCTTCTTTGATAACAAAAGGGCCGGCCCAATTTGGATTAAGCTTCCCAACCGAACCAGCTCTTGCAGCAGCATCAATCTTCTTTAGAACGAGATCTCCCACTTGGAAGTGCTTGATCCTCACGTTTTGATCAAAGTAGCGGGCCATCCTCCTTTTGACCTCTTCCTGTCTTATGGCTGCTTGATCTCTGATGGCCTCGACGTGTTCCAAGCTGAACCTCATCTCTTCATTGTTCAACTCAAGCCAGTCCTCAATGCCTTCTCTTGCAAGCAGAACTCTGCGTGACGGGACTTCAAACTCAACCGGGATAAGTGCCTCTGAGCCATGAGAGAGCTTGAATGGAGTCTCCCCAGTTGCGGATGATGGCGTTATCCTAAGGGACCAGAGGACTGATGGAAGCTGATCAGCCCAGCTGCCCTTGAGGTTCTGCACTTTCTTTTTGAGCAAATTGAGGATCTGCTTGTTGGCTGCTTCTACTTGGCCGTTGCTTCTGGGATGATGAACTGATGCAAACCGCAGCTCTGTTCCGATCTGCTTGCAAAAATCTATCATCTCGGAGTTGTTGAATTGCGGCCCATTATCAGTGATTATAGCCATTGGAATTCCATGTCGGCAGACAATCTCTCCCCAAATGAAGTTTCTGATGACCTGAGTAGTTGTCTTTGCCAATGCCTTGGCTTCGATCCACTTGCTGAAATAGTCGATCATTACGATGATGAAACGCCGCTGACTGCTTGCCATGGGAAAAGGACCGAGGAGGTCCATTCCCCAAACTGCAAAGGGCCATGGAGTTGCAATCGATCTGAGGTGTTAACCCCTCAGTCCGCAACATACTCCAAGTTCCCAAAAGACCCCATTCAGCAGGCGCGGACAGTATTTGGCCGTCCGCCCAGTCCGGCACTGTCGCCAGTCGCGCCAAGGGTGATACTCCAGCAGCGGACGCAAAGCCCAGTCCGCGCAGTCCGCCGGCGCGTTGGGCAAGTCTCCAGCGGCGGACGCAGTATCCCGTCCGCCCAGGCCGCCAGACTCCGGTGGCCGCGCCCAGCAACAACAGTGGAAGCTCCAGTTCGCGAGCCCAGTCCGCCCCTTCTGTGCGGACTGGCGTGTTCTTTCTTTTTGCTTCCCGTCACCGCTGCCCGGTTCTCCTGTACCCCGGGCAGCCGGTTATTTTAGCCCTGCCCGCTTGGGCAGGCCCCCTATCCTATAAATAGGGGGGAGGTGGTGCACTCAAGGCACGCTGACTCGGACCCAGGAGCCTACTTGTTACAGGCTGCGGACTCGATTCTTGTGCCTTGCGGACTCCCCTTTGCTCTGCTTCCCTTAGTCCTTTCCTTTCACTTGTAACCCACTTCTTCTTCAATCAAGAGAAAGCCCGTCGCAAGAGAGGCATTCAGGCCGCGACGGGCGAAGTCTGTTGTTGCCGTGGTTCACGGCCCTGCTCTTCTCCCAGTCCTCATCCGCTTAGTAGATCGCTACTCGCAGTCTCTCTTTTTCCCCCGTGTTCGAACAGTTAGCTGGTTGTGCTCGACCTCCCTTGTGTTTTCGTGCATCAACAGTTAACACGCGACCTTCAGATCCGAGTAGTGTTTTGAAATCAGCGGACGAAAGATGTCAGATCGCAGAGCCCGCTCTTCAGACCGCTCCAGCTCTTCAGAAGATTCCCTTTGGGACGCAATAGAACAAGCTCGCATTGAGGCCGAGCAGTCTCGCCGGCAGACCGACCAGCGTCTTGACACAATCAGCCAAGCTCTGCTTGCTTTGGCTCAGCGGCTTGCTCCTCAGGCCGCGGCGGACCCAGCGGACTCGCCTGTCCGCCAGACCCCAGCTCGCCGAACCCCGCTTCGGCAGTCGTCAGCAACTCCCCGGAACGCTGCTCAGTCCGCTGCTCCTCTGCGCCCTCAAGAGGAAGAGTTTGCTTTCAGAGAGTTCTTCAGAGAAGCTGCTAGGGGCACTCCTGCCCGCCAACTCCACTTTGCTGATCGCCAGTCCGCCGAGCCCGCGGACTCCTCGGCTCCAGTCCGCCCTTCCTACCCTGCAGAATTTGACACCCCGTCTCCCTTTGTCGACCGAATTCGATGGGAATCAGCTCCAAGCAACTTCAGGGAGCCTCGCATCCCATTCTATTCAGGATCGACAGATCCCATTGCCCATCTCCAGGCATTTGAGGGTGCAGTTGCGCTGAGATGCCTCTCAGATGCAGTTAAGTGTAAATTGTTGGTTACCACTCTCGAGGGGCAAGCGAGAGAGTGGTTCTACGAGCTGCCTTCGGGCACTATTTCTTCTTTTGCAGAGCTCCGTAGCCAGTTACTGCTGAGGTTTGCTACCTCGAAGAAGAGAAAGGATGGGCCAGCTGCCCTGTTCGAGATCAAGCAGAGGGATAACGAATCAGTAGCAAGATTCGTTGATCGCTTTCAGAGGGAGATCCAGGGGGTGAGAAATGTGAACCCCGACTACTACAAAGTTGCCTTGATCCATGGCCTCCGGGAGGGCCCTCTGAAGTTCAAAGCCACAACCAAAGATCCAGAGACCTATCAGGAGTTGATCGCCATGGTCAACCGTTTCATAGAAGGGGAGAATGCCAATCCGACTTACGTCTCATCCCTGACAGCCAAGGCTGAAGGAAGGGATGCCTCCGCTTCTTCTTCCCATGGCAAGCCCCCTCGCCCAGATTTCCAGCCTCCGTCCCAAAGAGGCAGGAACTTCCGCAACAAAAAACCTTTCCAAGGCCATCAACAGTTTCACGAGCAGAGACTGCCGTTGGCCGCCACTCCCGCCGTGCCTTTGCAGGCTCTTCCCATCCTCCAGCAGGCAGCCTTGCCTGCCCCGTGCCAATATGAAGAAAGTCCCATGGGGGACCCTGCAGATCTGGATCTTGACGAAGTCATCCAGATCCTGCAAAGGAGATCAGAAGAGAAGAGGCAAGAGCCTCAGAAGCTGTGGAAGCCGAGGAACAATTCGCAATACTGCCAATTCCACAAGGAAAGGGGCCATTTGACTGAGGATTGCAAGGCCCTTCGTGCGCTGATTGATAAGTTGCTTGCCGAGGGCAAGATTGACCTGACCAAGAAGGATTCTCCTTCCTCGTCGAAGCCATCCACCTCGAAGGGCAAAGAGGTAGCTGAGGCCTACCAGGAGTGTGTAGATGTGGAGGACGAAGGCCGTTTGGGGCCGATCAACGTTCCAGTGGAATGCTTTGATGCGGATGATGAGGGAGTTCTGGGACGCCTCTTCTTCATCCATGGTGGAGCTGGGACCGAGTCCACTCGGAAATCTTCAATTTCAAGGGTCACCCAGGCGGAGGTGGCCTCTTCTTCCGTTGCTCCTCCAAGGGAGGTCGTCACCTTTGGTCCAGAAGATCTGCCGCAAACAGCCAATCCATTCGACGATGCTGTTGTTATCAAGGCTGTGCTGGGAGACTTCACAGTGGACAGGATTCTTGTTGACACGGGCAGTTCAGTCAACCTCCTCTTCAAGTCTACCTTCGAGGCCCTGAGGACTGGGAAGCCTCTGCTTTCCACTGAGGGGCCGCTCTATGGATTCTCTGGAGAAAGGAAAGAGGTGGAGGGCAGCGTCACCTTGCCAGTAAAGCTTGGAGGGGCAACAAAGCAGATACAGTTCATAGTGGTCGACGCCCCCAGCAGCTATCATGCCATCTTCGGCAGGCCCCTGCTGAACAAGTACCAAGCAGTAATTTCCACTTACCACCTCGCCATCAAGTTCTTTGCCGATGGGAGGATGTGCCGGGTCAGGAGCGACCCAAGGAGAGCAAGGGAGTGCTACGTTCGCACTGTCAACATGGTTGAAGCTTCCCTTGCTCCAGCAGAAGCCGCCGAAGCCTCTTCCAGCTCGAAAGCTGCTGCTGATGAAGGTGCTCATCTGGAACCTGCCCAGGTGACGCAAGGAGTCCCCATTGCTGAAGGGGAGGAGAGGAAACTCTCCATCAACTCGGAGCTTCCTGAAGATCAAAAGGCCGAGTTGATTTCCTGCCTGCTGAAGAACCTGGATGTCTTTGCCTGGTCAGCAGAAGACATGCCGGGGGTGGATCCTGATATAGCTTGCCACCACCTGAATGTTGATCCAAGCTGCAAGCCCATCCAACAGAAGAAGAGGGACGTGGCAACAAAGCTTGCAGAGCCAATAAGGGAGGAGGTTGCAAAACTCCTCAAGGCGAATTTTATTAAAGAAGTGCAATACCCCACCTGGATTTCAAATGTTGTAATGGTTAAAAAACCAGGGGGAAAGTGGCGAATGTGTGTAGACTTTACAAAACTTAATAAAGCATGTCCTAAAGATTGCTACCCCCTGCCTCGGATAGATTCTTTAGTTGATTCCGCGGTAGGATACTCTTACATGAGTTTTTTAGATGCGTTTTCTGGTTATCACCAGATAAGAATGCATAAGCCCGACGTTCCTCACACGTCGTTCATTACAAACGATGGATGTTTTTGCTATCTTGTCATGCCCTTTGGGCTTAAGAATGCTGGCGCAACTTACCAACGGATGATGGACCGTGTGTTTAACCATCAAAAAGGAAGAAACCTAGAAGTGTATGTAGACGATCTTTTGATTAAAAGTAAATCGTTTTCGCTGCACTTGCTAGATCTAGCAGAGACGTTCGCTACTCTGCGTAGATACAAGATGAAACTCAACCCTTGAAGTGTACCTTTGGAGCAAGTAAGGGGAAGTTCCTCGGTCATCTCCTAACTCCGGAGGGACTTGCCCCCAATCCTGACAAGGTAAAAGCTATTCTTGAAATGCCTACCCCTCGTTCACCGAAGGAAGTTCAGCAGTTAGGGGGAAGGCTGGCAGGTCTTGCAAGATTCCTCTCTCGGGTTGGAGATAGGAGTGCCCCCTTTTTCAAAACTCTCCGCGGTGCATCCAAGTTTGAGTGGACAGAAGAGTGCTCTCATGCTTTTGAGCAGTTAAAGATGCAGCTTACCTCGTCCCCTCTGCTTCAGAGCCCCAGGCCAGGGGAGATCCTTTTCTTGTATCTAGGAGTTGGCCCTGAGGCCGTCAGCTCCGTTCTCCTTCGGGAAGAAGGCAGAAAACAGTTTCCAATCTATTATGTCAGCCATATTTTGAAGAGCGCTGAGACGCGGTATCCGATCTTAGAGAAGTTAGCCTTGGCACTGGTCATGTCAGCTCGTAGGCTCCGTCCATACTTCCAAGCACATTCAATCCAAGTCATCACCGATCAACCTTTGAAGGGTGTGTTGGAGAAGCCCGAGCATTCCGGCAGACTAGCCAAGTGGGCAATAGAGCTAAGTGAATTTGAAATTTCTTATGTGCCCAAGACAGCCATCAAGGCTCAAGTCCTAGCAGATTTTCTGATTGACATGCCAGAATCCAGTTCTGACCAGGCAGAAAGGTCACCTTTGGCTTGGACCATCTATGTTGATGGTGCCTCAGGCAGAAGTTCTTCCGGAGCAGGAGTGGTTCTCATCAATCCAAATGGAATCAAGCTGGAGCAGGCCATCAAGTTCTACTTTCCAGTAACCAACAACCAGGCTGAATATGAATCACTGCTAGCAGGCTTGAGGCTCGCAAGGGAATTAGGAATCGATCATGCTCACATCAGAACTGATTCTCTTGTAATGGCGTCGCAAGTCCTTGGTAACTTCGAAGCAAGGGAACCAGTCTTGAAAAAGTATTTGGCTCTTGTGAAGATAGAAATCGGCAGGTTTAAAAGCTTCACTATCGAACATATTCCGAGAACAGAGAATGAGGAGGCCGATTTTCTCTCTAAGCATGGGATACCATCAGGAGGCACAACTTCCGAACTCTTCCGTCCGGCAGTAGGGGAAGGAGATTTAATGCAAGTTGACCAGCGAGCCTCTTGGATGGACCCATTTATCCTTTACCTATCAACAGGAAATTACCATCGTACAGTCAAGGACAAGAGAAATTTCAGAATAAAAGCAGCTCACTACTTCCTAGTGGCGGGAGTCCTTTACAGAAAGACTTTCCTCTCAACAATGGCCCGATGTGTTTCAGAGGAAGAAGCTCTTACCGTTCTGCAAGAGGTTCATTCAGGAGAGTGTGGAAGCCATTCTGGAGCAAGAACTCTTGAAAGGCGAGTCCTGCGGCAAGGGTATTTCTGGCCCACGATGAAGAAAGACTCAGAGATCTGTGTCAGAAGGTGTGTCCAGTGCCAGAAGTTTGCTCCACTTCAGCACCAAGCAGCTCAGTCCCTCAGGTCGATTGCAACTCCTTGGCCCTTTGCGGTTTGGGGGATGGATCTCATTGGTCCTTTTCCCTTGGCAAGCGGACAACGGCGTTTCATCATTGTAATGATCGACTATTTCAGCAAGTGGATCGAAGCCAAGGCACTGGCTAAGACAACTACTCAAATCGTCAGGAACTTCATTTGGGGAGAAATTGTCTGCAGGCACGGGATACCAATGGCAATAATCACTGACAATGGGCCACAGTTCAATAACTCAGAGATGATAGATTTTTGCAGGCAGATCGGAACAGAGCTGCGTTTTGCATCAGTTCATCATCCCAGAAGCAATGGCCAGGTAGAAGCAGCCAACAAGCAGATCATCAATCTGCTCAAAAAGAAAGTACAGAATCTCAAAGGCAGTTGGGCTGATCAGCTTCAGTCAGTCCTCTGGTCCCTTAGAACAACGCCTTCATCTGCTACTGGGGAGACCCCATTCAAACTCTCTCATGGCTCAGAAGCACTCATCCCGGTTGAGTTTGAAGTCCCGTCACCCAGAGTGCTGCTTGCAAGAGAAGGTATTGATGACTGGGTGGAGCTGAATCATGAGGAGATGAGGTTCAGCCTGGAACACATCGGGGAGGTCAGAGATCAAGCAGCTATCAGGCAGGAGGAAGTCAAAAGGAGGATGGCCCGTCACTTCGATCAAAATATAAGGGTCAAACACTTTCAAGTGGGAGATCTAGTTCTGAAGAAGGTTGATGCTGCTGCAAGGGCTAGTTCAGTTGGAAAGCTCAACCCAAATTGGGCCGGCCCTTTTGTCGTCAAGGAAGCATTAAAAAGCGGCGCTTACCGCTTACAAACTTACGAAGGAGAGGATATACCGCACACGTGGAGTGGGGATGATCTCAAGCGGTTCTATTCTTAAACCCCCTTTCTATTTTGTGTATCCTCTTCAAGAATTATTATGAGTAGAAACTGCTTGCTAACACTTCTTCGAGTGTTTTTGTTGTAATCATAACAGATAAAATACTAAGAGAGTTTTCGAAAACGGTTTGACACCCGAACTCTCTTTTTCTCTCATGTTCCCTTTAATCACAGAATCCATACTGACATGTTTCCTAGTGTTTTCTCTCTCCCAAACACCTATGACGGTTCCCTGATACCAGGAGACATCGCCGAGTTCAGCTAGACCTCCCCTAGAGCCGTTGTCATTAGCGTAACACCACGAAGACCACGTGTTGCGAGGAGATTTCGCACCGTGTAGTGGGAGCTTGCAGGCTCTAGCGCGGTTGGATTCTGGACTTCGGATCCCGGCAGGTACCTGACCCCACCTTTGCATTTTGGAGGGCAAGGTGGGTGTAAAGCTCTACCATGCCGCCTTAAGGATATGGTTACAACTTCGATGATCACATGAGGAAAGTATGCCGTTCCGGCTCACCTGCCCACCTGATCATCATAGCTTGTAACCCTCGAACACTCCGTGGTACCCTCAAGCAGTGCCTGCAGGAGACCCACAGCTTAGGCTGTACTCCAGGCAAGAGGGCAGGGAACCGTTCCGCCAATTGAGGGTCTTGCTTTTTGCAGGGAAGTTTGTGCGGACTGTTTTTCTCTGTCCGCGCAGTCCGCCTCTTTGGGTTGACCTTATAACTTGTAGCCCGGTGAGGAAAGTATGCCGCGCAGGCTCACCTGCCCACCTGGTCGCAAGTTATGGGGTCATTTCTGTATGTTTGCGGACTGGTTTTCTTTGTCCGCTCAGGCCGCCTTTTTGGGTTGATCTTATAGCTTGTAACCCGGTGAGGAAAGTATGCCGCTAAGGCTCACCTGCCCACCTGGTCACAAGCTATGGGTCATTTCTATCTTTGGCGGACTGGATTCATTGTTCAAAGGGTTTGGTGGTTTCCTTGGGATTGCAAGCTGGTTATCTTTGGCGGACTGATTTTTTCTATCCGGTCAGTCCGCCGACTTGGGTTGATCTTATAGCTTGTAGCCCGGTGAGGAAAGTATGCCGCTCAGGCTCACCTGCCCACCTGGTCACAAGCTATAGGTCATTTCTATTATGAGCGGATTGGTTTTCTGTATCCGCTCAGTCCGCAGGGTACATATTCAAGTTTATTTTCCTGTTATAAGCAGATTGGTCTCTTATATCCGCTCAGTTCGCAGAATGATTTTCATGTTATAAGTTTTGATCACTTCTATTGTGAGCGGATTGGTTTTCTGTATCCGCTCAGTCCGTAGAATGATTTGCATTATTTGATAAGTTCATCAATGAGCTTTTATATTGTGCGATCTGGCTTGCGGACTGCAACCCTAAATTTGATTTATGTTGGGCATCAGCTGGTGTTCTCTAAGGCGGATACTGAATAAGTTGATACCTAATTCTTTAATCAACAAAGTTTACTAATGGTATAGCGTGCGGACGGAAAGTGAGACTCAGCGGAGTCCGCCCGACAGTTCCAAAATAGAATTATAATTCTCTAATCAACAAAGGCCTGAGCTTATCTGTGTTGTGCGGACTGCTAAATATCGGTGCGGTGAGCGTGGAGAAAAAGCATTGCAGAAAGCACACATGACAAAAAATATCCTTTCTATTTCTTCAAAATTTTTACATCATTCAAAATGTTCGGCGGACTGCAATTTTGCGTCCGCCACTTTTTACAAGTAAAATTGCAAAATGTATACATATGCATTGATCATCAGTCAGTCCGCTGTCTCTTCTCAGCAGGTGCAGGGCTGTCACCAATGATATCGACATCTGGAGAGTAGGCCCCCGAGCTGCTCCCGCTGCTACCTGACCCTGAACTAGTGGCGGACCCGCTATGCGAGCTGCCAGTAGTAGAGGAAGAAGCAGAAGAGCCGGACTCGGCGGACAGACCCTCTCCTCGCCGGCTTGATTCAGCATTGTCCGCGGGGACTTGCTCTTTGCCTTGAGAGCCTCCGTCGTCGTCGTCTTCTTCATCATCATCATTTTCCTCGATAACCTCTTTCCCTTTTTTAGATTTTTCCATCGCTGCGATCTGAGGAGCCAGCTCCGGAAAGATGGAGACAAAGGGGACGCTGTCCACTCCCTCTTTCATGAGGCCGTCGCGGGCAAGCCGCTCAACGGCAATCTCAACTGTCTCCATTACAAAGGGGAGCGTGGCGGCCTGGTACTTAGTGTTCCCCAAGTCATAGGCGACCTGCAAGAGCAAGATTGCGAATATCAGACAGATCGCAGCGGACAGCCAAACTAGATCGCGGCAAATTCAACTTACCGCCAGCTCCTCTCTTTGCCGAGCATTTCTTTCTCCTATCCGCGCGTTCCTTTCCTTTAATACTTTGATATCCTTCCGAAGTTGCTCATTTTCCCTTACTAGGTCTCTGGCCAGAGTGGCAACAAAATGGTTTGTCACCGCACTGTTCGCAGAGGCCTGAGAGGCCAGCAGAGGGAGGTCGGCGGCGGGTACCTTCTTCAGATCGCTCAAGTTGCGCTTCCCATAGAGAGTGGAAAGCGCAACATGGGCATGTCGCGTTATCCGCGGACTTCTCCATGAGGGGAGCGCAGTGGATAAGCGGACGTGCTTATCCTTGCTATGCCAATGGACCATAGGGTTTCCCCTAAGGTCCCTTTGGCTGGTACCGAAGCCGGCCATGGAGAAGCTGTCGGAGGAGGAGTAGTCCGCTGCGGGATCCCCTTCCTCCTTCCTCTTCTTTGCAACCGCTTCTTTTTTCTCCTTTTGAGTAGGAACAAAGCCGCTCGGCGTCTGCGGCAGGTTGGCGGGCACCGCCAAGGTCGCTGCAAGAAGAGAACCAGTTAAAAGGCGTGGTCGCGGCGGATACAAAAGTTGAGTCCGCAGAGCTACTTACTGTCCTCAGGCACGACGTCCGCTAGGCCCGCTAGCAGCGGGAGGTAGTGCTCGACATCAAGCCTGGCATTGGCCAGGAACTCCACAATCGCGGATTCCAAGTCGTCCAGCTGCACAGTCTTGAAAGCGGAGTCCGCGCGCGCCTGCGGATAGGTGTGCGCGAACCCGAGGTCGCCTTCAAAGATCAAGAACCTTGAGGTCCAGTTGTGGATCTTGTTTGGAAGACCCGCAACTTTCATCCCCCTGCAGTAGAAATAGATCACACCCTTATAGGGGCGACCTCCGGAGGCAGTAATGGAGCGGACGGAAAATATTTTCCGGAAGATGTTCATTGAAAAGGCGATCCTTTCAGATCGCAAGTAGGAGAGGTAGCTGCAGATCGCAGCAAGTGTGTTCGGCGCGAGCTGGCCGGGCACCATCCCATAATGCTCGAAAATCGCGGCAAGTTCCCATAGGAGTGGGAACTTAAATCCGCTATCAAAATGATCAATAGGAATGGCGATCTGGGTCGCCGTCGAGAAGTTCAGTCTTTCTTGGTGTGCGGGTAGGCGGACAAGAATATTGGAGTCCGCCATTCTCTTTTCAACAAAGGCCGCCAGATCAGCCTCTGTCAAAGTGCATTTTTTGTGGTCCGCGGAGTGGAAGGCGACTGCAGCATCAGCGCGAGCGGACACCATGTTGCAGGCCGCAGGGTTTCGTCTACTTCAGCAGTTTCCTGCATAGAGGACAGAAGGCAGTATTTATAGATGAAATGTCTGACAGCTTTTTGGCCAGTCCGCGCAGGTCGCATATTCAATCCGCACAATCCGCAAAAAATTAAAGCAGCCAAACAAATAACGCGGACAGAAAAGACAAGCTACTTTTCCAAAAAGATTCAAGGCCAAGTTATAGCCGTCGCAGTTCCCTATCCGCTCAGATCGCGAATATTCCCACCTGCAGGTTAGCAAGAAGCGGACACAGCGCTAGTCCGCACAGTCCGCAACAGATCATGCCAAAGATAAAGCTACATAAGAATAGCGGACATATAATCTGGATCCGCACAGATCAAATAAAGTTCAATCACACATCACAGCATTGTTTGGAGCAATCATACAAACAATATACATTTAATCAGAAAAGTTCAAGGAATTGCGGACTCAGCGGTCCCTGTTATCAGTCCGCGCCGGCTTTTCTGCTCTGTCCCTACATAGATGAGCCGCCTGATCACTTATCTGAAGAATTTCACTGTATACCCGGCAGAGATGGTGATGGATGACGTTTATAGTCCGGTGCATATGGGCGGCTTCCCGGTCAACTCGACTGAGAGGCACCACTGGCTCCGCTGCCGGCCTCGGCTCTTCATCCGCGGGCTGCTGGCCACCTGCCGGTGCCGCGATCTCAGGAGGAACGCGATCTGACGCCCGCGGCCTCTGCTCAGCGAACTCAGCAGTCCGCTTCTCCTTTCCTTCACGAGCCGACGCCAAGTGCTTGCCTCTGTAGTATCGGACATCATCCGCGAGCCTCTTCTTTTCCCTTTCAGACCTCTCCAGCGCCCGCGAGATGCTGGCGACCTGGTCTTTAAGGGCCTTCTCGCGTTCTGCGAACGCTTTCTCGCGCGCCGCGGACGCCCTCTCGCGCTCCGCTGCTTTCTCTAACTCTGCTTTAACACATTGCATCTCAACTTCAAATTTCTTCTCTAACTCTTTTATCATACTCAGGCTGGGTGGCTCATCCTCCGCGGACTCCACATGTGAGACCGCGTCGGCTCCAGTGTTGGGTGTGATCACGATCTCGCCACTCTCTATAGAGCCCGGCAGCGACTTTCTACCTGCAACAAATAAAGTCAAACTTCGCATTCAAAGGCAGTTCGCGGCGGACTCAAAGAAAGGATAAAAGATCACTTTTCGATATAGCGGCAGCGAGTTTCCGACTATCAAAGATGATTGGCCGCCTTGCCCGCTCTGGGTCGAAGGCGCTTAATCGCTTTTTCCATTCACGGTGAACCCTTGCTCTTCTCTCGGCAGCCGCACTTGTTGAGACCACGATATCGTCCGTCTTGGTGATAATTTTGATCGGTCTTGACGTCCGCGGCGGCGACCTATAAAGCCACTTGCGCTGAAAGTATTTGGGCGCGGCTGAAGTTTACCTGACCGCATCAGCTCCGCCGCAATCCTCAGATCCTCAGCAGCTTTGTCCGCCGCGGCCTGCTTCGAGGCTGCCTCGACCACAGCAACATGAGCAACGATTTGCTTCTTTTGCTCCTCCATCTTCTCCTTCAGCCTCTCCCTCTCCTCTTCCTCCGCAGCGGACAAGGAAGGGAGTTCGTCACCCTTATCTCCAGCAGTCCCTGCCTCATTCTGCTGCACCATAACCAGCAAGGAGTCCTGGATTAAGTCAAGTTGATCGACGTCTATAGAATCAAGTATCTCATCCGTGGAAAGACTGACCGTTGAGAGGGAATTCTCTCCCGGATTTGGGCCTCCGGAGTAACCAGATCGCCGTCTGGAACTTCTTTGTCGCGCGGCCTGTGTTGTAAGTCCGCTTCCCCAGTCCGCTTGGAGATGTTCTTCTCCTTCATGGCGCGCAGCCTCCTCTCAACCCGCTCAGCGACGGTCTCTCCGTCTCTCTTCCTCTTCTTCCTCTTGGCGGTCTTCTCAGCAGCATCCGCGGCGGACCCCCCTAAATCAGGCTGGTCAGCGCGGACAGGTTCAGGATTCACAACAGACAATGCCTTTGAGGGCGCATTGTCCTCTACCTCAGTCCGCCGATCTTCTTCGTCCAAGTCAACGATTTGCACCGAGGCATTGGGGGAAGATATGTCAGTCTCCATGTGTTCGCCAGTAGTGTCCGCCGAGGTCGCAGTCTTCTGAGAAGGGGCGGAGTCCGACAAGGCTGCCATCTTCTCACTCCTCAATGGTTCGGCGTCGACTACGGCATCCTTGCGAGCAGAAACATCGGCGTGGCGGACTGCTTTCTCCGCAGGCTTCTCGCTCTGGGAGTTTTTCTCCTGCGAGGCGGACAGGATCTTGTCTTGCCGGCCTCTTTGCAATTTTCTTGGTCTTCACTGGCGTTGACGGCTCCGAGTCGCCTTTGACAGTGAAGCTAGAGAGGAATGTACCAAGTCTTGCCATGCCGGACTGGAAAGTGGAGACCGCAAGTGGTGAGTATCGCCCCGTGTCGATCAAAATTCTCGGCAGATCCAGACCCTCCAGCGGTATTTATAGCTTTGGCGGCATTTTCGAGGTTTGCGGACTCGGCGGTTAAAGTAACATTTTCGAAGTTTTTCTGGAAACTTAAAAATGTGCGGGGATTATGTTAACCCCTCAGTCCGCAACATACTCCAAGTTCCCAAAAGACCCCATTCAGCAGGCGCGGACAGTATTTGGCCGTCCGCCCAGTCCGGCACTGTCGCCAGTCGCGCCAAGGGTGATACTCCAGCAGCGGACGCAAAGCCCAGTCCGCGCAGTCCGCCGGCGCGTTGGGCAAGTCTCCAGCGGCGGACGCAGTATCCCGTCCGCCCAGGCCGCCAGACTCCGGTGGCCGCGCCCAGCAACAACAGTGGAAGCTCCAGTTCGCGAGCCCAGTCCGCCCCTTCTGTGCGGACTGGCGTGTTCTTTCTTTTTGCTTCCCGTCACCGCTGCCCGGTTCTCCTGTACCCCGGGCAGCCGGTTATTTTAGCCCTGCCCGCTTGGGCAGGCCCCCTATCCTATAAATAGGGGGGAGGTGGTGCACTCAAGGCACGCTGACTCGGACCCAGGAGCCTACTTGTTACAGGCTGCGGACTCGATTCTTGTGCCTTGCGGACTCCCCTTTGCTCTGCTTCCCTTAGTCCTTTCCTTTCACTTGTAACCCACTTCTTCTTCAATCAAGAGAAAGCCCGTCGCAAGAGAGGCATTCAGGCCGCGACGGGCGAAGTCTGTTGTTGCCGTGGTTCACGGCCCTGCTCTTCTCCCAGTCCTCATCCGCTTAGTAGATCGCTACTCGCAGTCTCTCTTTTTCCCCCGTGTTCGAACAGTTAGCTGGTTGTGCTCGACCTCCCTTGTGTTTTCGTGCATCAACATGAGGGACTGAGCTGCTTGGTGTTGAAGTGGAGCAAACTTCTGCCACTGAACACACCTTCTGGCATAGATCTCAGCGTCTCTCTTCATAGTGGGCCAGAAATATCCTTGCCGCAGGATCCGTTTTTCAAGAGTTCTGGCTCCCGAGTGGCTTCCACACTCTCTGGAATGAATCTCTTGCAAAACAGTGAAAGCTTCTTCTTCTGAAACACACCGGGCCATGGTAGAGAGGAAAGTTTTTCTGTAGAGGACTCCCGCCACTAGGAAGTAATGAGATGCTTTTATTCTGAACTTCTTCTTATCTCTGACTGTATGATGATAATTTCCTGTTGACAGATAGAGGATGAATGGATCCATCCAAGAGGCACGTTGGTCTACTTGCATCAGATCTCCTTCCACCACTGCCGGGCGGAAGAGCTCGGAAGTTGTCCCTCCTGAAAGCATCCCATGCTTGCAAAGAAAATCTGCCTCCTCATTTTCTGTTCTGGGGATGTGCTCAATAGTAAAGCTCTTGAACCTGCCAACTTCTATCTTCACGAGAGCTAGATATTTCTTCAAGATTGGCTCTCTTGTCTCTAAGTTACCGTGGACTTGTGACGCCATCACCAGAGAATCAGTTTTGATGTGAACATGATCATTCCGAGTTCTCTTGCAAGTCTCAAGCCTGCTAGCATAGATTCATATTCGGCCTGATTATTGGTTACTGGAAAGTAGAATTTGATGGCCTGCTCCAATTTGATTCCGTTTGGATTGATGAGAACCACTCCTGCTCTAGAAGAACTTCTGCCTGAGGCACCATCAACATAGATGGTCCAAGCCAAAGGTGACCTTTCTGCCTGATCAGAACTGGACTCTGGCATGTCGATTAGAAAATCTGCTAGTACCTGAGCTTTAATGGCTGTCTTGGGCACATAAGAGATTTCAAATTCGCTCAACTCTATTGCCCACTTAGCTAGTCTGCCAGAATATTCTGGTTTTTCTAACACACCCTTCAAAGGCTGATCGGTGACAACTTGAATTGAATGTGCCTGGAAGTACGGACGAAGCCTGCGAGCCGACATGACTAGTGCCAAGGCTAACTTCTCCAAAATTGGATACCGTGTCTCAGCACTCTTCAGAATATGGCTAACATAGTAAACTGGGAATTGCTTTCTGCTCTCTTCCCGGAGAAGAACGGAGCTGACGGCCTCAGGGCCAACCCCTAGATACAAGAAAAGAATCTCTCCTGGCCGAGGACTCTGAAGCAGGGGTGCTGAGGTCAATTGCATCTTCAACTGCTTAAAAGCTTTGGAGCATTCTTCCGTCCACTCAAACTTGGAGGCTCCTCGGAGGGTTTTGAAGAATGGAGCACTCCTATCTCCAACCCGATAGAGGAATCTCGCAAGGCCTGCTAGCCTCCCCCCTAACTGCTGAACTTCTTTAGGTGAACGAGGGGTTGGCATATCAAGGATGGCTTTTACTTTATCAGGGTTGGGGGCAAGTCCTTCCGGAGTAAGGAGATGACCAAGAAATTTCCCCTAACTCGCCCCAAACGTAAATTTCAAAGGATTGAGCTTAATTTATACCTACGCAGAGTAGCGAACGTCTCTGCTAGGTCTCGCAAGTGCAGCGAAAACGACTTACTCTTAATCAAGAGATCGTCTACATACACTTCTAGGTTCCTTCCATTCTGATGGTTAAACACACGGTCCATCATCCGTTGGTAGGTTGCACCAGCATTCTTAAGCCTAAAGGGCATCACAAGGTAGCAATAACAACCATCATTAGTTATGAATGACGTGTGAGGAACGTCAGGCTTATGCATTCTTATCTGGTGATAACCAGAAAACGCATCTAAAAAACTCATGTAAGAGTACCCTACCGCGGAATCAACTAAAGAATCTATCCGAGGCAAGGGGTAGAAATCTTTAGGGCATGCTTTATTAAGTTTAGTAAAAATCTACACACATTCGCCATTTTCCTCCTGGTTTCTTCACCATTACAACATTAGAAATCCAAGTAGGATATTGAATTTCTTTAATAAAATTCGCTTTGAGGAGCTTTGCGACCTCCTCCCTTATTGGTTCAGCAAGCTTTGTAGCCATGTCTCTCTTCTTTTGTTGCACGGTCTTGCAGCCGGGATCAACGTTCAAGTGGTGGCAAAGCAACAATCATGATC